>CAUYQU010009971.1:0-40410 GCA_963574635.1 Cheracebus regulus
GAAATAAAGGGTATTCGATTAGGAAAGGAGGAAGTCAAATTGTCTCTATTTGCAGACGACATGATTGTATATTTAGAAGACCCCATCGTCTCAGCCCAAAATCTCCTGAAACTGATAAGCAACTTCAGCAAAGTCTCAGGATACAAAATCAATATGCAGATATCACAAGCATTCCTATACACCAATAACAGACTTAAAGAGAGCCAAATCAAGAATGAACTGCCATTCACAATTGCCACAAAGAGAATAAAATACCTAAGAATACAATAACAAAGGATATACAGGACCTCTTCAAGGAGAACTACAAACCACTGCTCAAGGAAATAAGAGAGGACACAAACAGACGGGAAAAAATTCCATTCTCATGGTTAAGAAGACAACATAATGAAAATGGCCATATGGCCCAAAGTAATTTATAGATTAAACGCTATCCCCAGCAAGCTACCTATGACCCTCTTCACAGAACTGGGAAAAACCACCTTAAACATCATATGGAACCAAAAGACAGCCTGCCTAGCCAAGACAATCCTAAGCAAAAGGAACAAAGCTGGAGGCATCAAGCTACCTGACTTCAAACTATACTACAAGGCTACAGTAAGCAATACACCATGGTACTGGTACCAAAACAGGGATGTAGACCAATGAAACAGAACAGAGGCCTCAGAGGCAGCACCACATATCTACAACGCTCTGATCTTTAACAAACCTGACAAAAACAAGCGATGGGGAAAGAATTCCCTGTTTCATAAATGGTGTTGGGAAAACTGGCTACCCATGTGCAGAAAGCAGAAACTGGACCCTTTCCTGACACCTTACACTAATATTAACTCCAGATGGATTAAAGACTTAAACATAAGACCTAACACCATAAAAACCCTAGAAGAAAACCTAGGCAAAGCCATTCAGGACATAGGCGTAGGCAAGGACTTAATGACTAAAACACCAGAAGTACTGGCAACAAAAGCCAAAATAGACAAATGGGATCTAATTAAACTCCAGAGCTTCTGTACGGCAAAAGAAACAATCATTAGAGTGAGCTGGCAGCCAAAAGAATGGGAAAAACTTTTGCAATCTACCCATCTGATAAAGGGTTAATATCCAGAATCTACAAAGAACTAAAACAGATTTACAAGAAAAAAACAAACCCATTCAAAAGTGGGTGAAGGACATGAATGGACACTTTTCAAAAGAAGACATATATGAGGCCAACAAACATATGAAAAAATGCTCATCATCACTGGTCATTAGAGAAATGCAAATAAAAACCACATTGAGATACCTTCTCACACCAGTTAGAACGGCAATCATTAAAAAATCTGGAGACAACAGATGCTGGAGAGGATGCAGAGAAATAGGAACACTTTTACACTGTTGGTGGCAGTGTAAATTAGTTCAACCATTGTGGAAGACAGTGTGGGGATCCCTCAAGGACCTAGAAATAGAAATCCCATTTGACCCAGCAATCCCATTACTGGATATATATCTAAAGGATTATAAATCGTTCTATTATAAAGACACATGGACATATATGTTCATTTTGGCTCTGTTTACAATAGCAAAGACCTGGAACCAATCCAATTGCTCATCAATGATAGACTGGAGAAGGAAAATGTAGCACATATACACCATGGAATACTATATAGCCGTAAAAAACGATGAGTTCCTGTCCTTTGTAAAGACATGGATGAATCTGGAAACCATCATTCTCAGCAAACTGACACAAGAACAGAAAATCAGATATTGCATCTTCTCACTCATCGGCGGGTGTTGAACAATGAGAACACATGGACACAGGGAGGGGAGCATCACATACTGGGGTCTGTTGGGTGGGAATAAGGGAGGGACAGTGGGGGTTAGGGAGTTGGAGAGGGATAACATGGGAGACATGCCAGATACAGGTGATGGGGGGATGGAGGCAGCAAACCACACTGCCATGTATGTACCTATGCAACAATCCTGCATGTTCTGCGCATAAACCCCAGAACCTAAAGTGAAATAAAATACATACATATATATATATATATATAATTTTTTTAAAAATAAGCTAAGGACTATCCTTAGTTTAATTTTTTATCTTCAATTTAAACTTACATCCTGGTTTGAAATCAATTTCTTGCAACCTAAAAACAGTGCTATAAATAAAAACAATTTTTTAAAAAAACCTTCGAAAAGAAACATAAATTTTAGAAAAGTCAATTGTATTCACTCAATTGTATTTGTTTAGAAATAATCAGATATAATACTTGTTTCTTGCACATTCTTGCCCCGTCTCCTCACCTGTGAAATGGAGATAATGATACTATTGACCTAACATTTTTGTTAACTTCTGTATGTTAGCATTAGCTTCATTTTCTTCCCACTATTTGTATTTAAACGAAGATTTTTCTTAAAAAAATTAAAAAGTGCTGGCTATTCTAGGAGTAATACTCATTCCAAATAAACACACAGTGATCTTTGAAGTGGTCAAGCATTAGATATTCCTGTAGAAAATTCATTTTTCTCATGACCAGCCTGGCCAACATGGTGAAACCCCATCTTAAAAAAATAAATAAATAAAATTAAATTAATTTTTATTTCATTTGGCACCGGATAAGCGTATGTTGGAATTGGTTCTTCCCCTTTGGGAGAAGGTCAGTCCCCCCCCCAACAGTTTTACTACCCAGTTCACAAGATTGTTCTAAGAATCAAGTGAGAAAATGTGTGTGTTTATGAAGGGTTTAAGAATTTAGAGCTCCAAGAATGATAATCACAGTAATATTGTTCATTAATTCAAAAACCATTTTTAAGGATTCCTCACTACTAGGGATGCATAAAAGTTGCTAATCCTCTGCCTTTGCCCATCGTTAGAAGACAAAACAGAGGGTAAAAGACCAGAAACGCGTTCGAACCAATTCAGCTAGGAATTAAATTCTCAGAACCTTTATTACACCACCGGAGCTTTAACCTTGAAGCAAGCAGCAGTTTGTTCATGCGCAGTTAACGCTCCCTAAACTGCCACTTGCTCAGCTCCGTGCCCAAGGTTCCTACTTGTGCGCCTGCGCCGTGACCTGGCGTGGGCGCATGCGCTGAACGGAACTGGCTGGTTTGAAAACCATGGCGTGGGTACCAGCAGAGTCCGCAGTGGAAGAGTTGATGCCTCGGCTATTGCCAGTAGAGCCCTGCGACTTGACGGAAGGTTTCGATCCCTCAGTACCCCCGAGGACGCCTCAGGAATACCTGAGGCGGGTCCAGTGAGTGATTTGGCCCTAGGCGGGTGGGCTGGTCTTCTGCCCTGCCCCTGGGTACAGCCCCCGGTGCCCCGCTCGACCTGCGTTCGATAAAGTCCTGTTTCTTCCCGTTCCAGTCTCTTGCGAGTTCGGGTCTGTTCAGGATTCTGGATTACATCCTTACGTGGGCGAGTTTCTGTTTAACATGATTGAACGTACCAAGATGTATGACCTTAGATTTGTTTTCAATCCAGATAATTTCAGAAATATATTCTTTAGTACGTCAAGTGGAAGTCTGAATTTTTTTTTCTAATTTCACAATAAACTGTGGATATGGATCGCTCGTTTTACTACACCTGAGCAAAGCACAATAGAAATTTAATTTCTTGCATTTATTACTTATTTGTAGGATCGAAGCAGCTCAATGTCCAGATGTTGTGGTAGCTCAAATTGACCCAAAGAAGTTGAAAAGGAAGCAAAGTGTGAATATTTCTGTGAGTTTTATTAACCGTCTGGAGATTACCCCCAACCCCTCAATTAAAAGACTAAGGCTCTTCCTATAGTATCCGACAGTATCAATTATGGTGTAAGTAAGATTTGACTACTCCCTGCAAAGTTAGACATTTGCTTGTACTTTTTCTTCCAGAAAGGCAACTGGCATTTACTGCCTCTACAGAGGCTTTCTGTAACTCTAGCATTTGTGGAGGCTTGCCCATCTTACTTCAGGGACATTATCCAGTCCTTTCAAAGGAGTCTTTAAATGGGTTACTTAAGGTATCTTCTATTTTTTCTCGTTTGTTTATAGAGAGGGAGTCTCTGTTGCCAGCTGGTCTGGAACTCCTGGCCTCAAGCTATCTTCCCGCTTCTGCCTCCCAAAGTGTTGGGATTACAGGCTTCAGCCACTGTGCCTGACCCCTTTATTTATTTATTTTTTGAGACAGAGTCTTGCTCTGTCACCCAGGCTGGAGTGCAATGACACAATCTCGGCTTACTGCAAACTCCACCTCCCAGGTTCAAGCTATTCGCCTGCCTCAACCTCCCAAGTAGCTGGGATTACAGGTGCCTGCCACCACACCTGGCTAATTTTTGTATTTTTAGTAGAGATGGAGTTTCACCATGTTAGCTAGGCTGGAACTCCTGACCTCAGGTGATCTGCCCACCTCGGCCTCACAAAGTGCTGGGATTACAGGTGTGAGCCACCGCACCCAGCCTCGCCTTTTTTTTTTTTTAAGGAACCTTTTTCTAGTTATTGGATTGGTGTTTAATCCTAGTGTACTTCTCGTGTTCTGAATCTGATAAAGTTTCACTTTTTGTCAGAGAAGAAACCCAGATGTCTTACACTTTTACAGCTACTTGCACACTGTGGACACTTTCGTTTATTTATTTATCCAGCACATTTTTAATTAAGTAACTAGGTTGTGCCAGGCACTGGGAATATAACAGAAGATAAGATAAAAAAGGATCCTACCCTGTAGACAGAGAGTAAACAAGCAAACAAATAATTACATGTTGTGACTATTGCTATGAAGAAAATAAGCATATGTAATAATGAATAAATGACAGAACTGTTGTAGATAGAGGAATCATAGAAGATCTCTCTTTCCCCTCTCACCCACCTTTTTTTTTTTTTTTTTTAGTCTTGCTTTTTCACCCAGGCTGGAGTGCAGTGGTGTGATCTTGGCTCACTGCAACCTCCACCTCCGAGGTTCAAGAGAGTCTCCTGCCTCAGCCTTCCGAGTAGCTGGGATTATAGGCGTGTGCTACTACACCTAGCTAATTTTTGTATTTTTGGTAGAGATGGGGTTTTACCATGTTGGCCAGGCTGGTTTTGAACTCCTGACCTCAAGTGATCTGCCTGCCTCAGCCTCCTAAAGTGCTGGGATTACAGGCATGAGCCACCACGCCGGGCCAGCAAAAGTCTCTCTAAGAAGGTGCTATTTAACCTAAGCTTAAAGGAGGTGGCATTTTAAATTGTTGATAGTAATTTCCTTTTCATGTTCAAAGTAATTTCTCTATCTGATATTTATAATCAGAAAATTTTAATTCAGACACTATAATGTTTCCTATAATTCCTCTTCAGGATTTTTTAGTTGATTTATTTATTTTTTTGAGACAGAGTCTTGCTCTGTCACCCAGGCTGGAGTACAGTGGCACGATCTCGGCTCATTAGTTGATGTCCATTAGCTGATGGACATTTAATGGAACAGAATGTCTTATATACCTAATTTGTTAGATGGATTGATTGTTTGAGACAGGGTCTCGCTTTGTTTCACAGGTTAGAATACAGTAGCACGATCATAGCTCACTGCAGACTTGAACTCCTGGGCTCAAGCCATCCTCCCATCTCAGTCTCTCCAATAGCTGAGATGACAGGCATGTGCCACCATGCCCACCTAAGTGTATTTTTTTGTAGAGGTGGGGTCTTGATATGTTGCTCAGGCTGTATGTGCTGTTTTAGAAAACAAAAGTTTTCTAAACTTCTGTTTAGAAACCAGAACTTTCTAAACTTCTGTTTTCTAACATGTTTAGAAAACATTTTAAAGTTAAGCATCTTTTAAGTACATTTTGCCTATACCAAAGTTCTTATTTTTAATTGTATTGTTACATAATAATCATACATAATTTCTTGCTTTATCATACAGGCAAAATAATAATGATTGTACATATTTATGGAGTACATGTGATATTTTGATGCATACATATAATATATAATAATCAAATCAGAGTAATTAGGGTATCCATCACCTCATTTATAATTTCTTTGTTCTGGGAACATTCAAATCTTCTAGCTGTTTTGAAATATATAATAACTTACTGTTAACTATAGTCACTCTACTGTGCTATTGAATGCTAAAACTCATTCCTTCTATGTAACTGTATTTCATACCAAAATTCTTTATTTAGGATATATCTCTCTTTTTGTTTCTGTTTGATATTCTAGAAAGGCAGGTAGGACTAGATCATATCCTCTGGGCTAATGTCATTTAGATTTCATAGAAACTCCAAGTATAAGCCTTTCCAGATTTCTCTTATTAAATTGACTAAGGCTCTTTCCCTAATGTTTTTAACTGGGATATAAATAGTAAAGTGAAATGTCTACTTTTTTACATCTGCAAAAAATATTTTCTTTCTTTCTTTTTTTTTTTTTTGCAATGGAATTTTGCTCTTGTTGCCCAGGCTGGGGTACAGTGGCATGATCTCAGTTCACTGCAGCCTCCACCTGCTGGGTTCAAGCGATTCTCCTGCCTCAGCCTCCCTAGTAGCTGAGATTACAGGCGCCCACCACTATACCCAGCTAATTTTTTGTATTTTTTGTAGAGATGGGGCTTCACTATGTTGGCCAGGCTGGTCTCAAACTCCTGACCTCAGGCAATCCACTTGCCTCAGCCTCCCAAAGTGATGGATTACAGGCATGAGCCACTGCACCCAGCTGTATTTTATTTTTCTTGTATAACCTATATTATACACTTTATCTTGGTTTTACTTTCGCTTTGGAGAGGCATGAGATTCTAGTTTTGACACTAATACTAATCCTAATATTTGTGAATTGATCTCTAGCTTTCAGGATGCCAACCCGCCCCTGAAGGTTATTCACCAACACTTCAGTGGCAACAGCAACAAGTGGCACAGTTTTCAACTGTTCGACAGGTAAAGCGTCATATTTAATCTAATTAAGCCCCCGTTGGATTTATTTCTGTTCCTAGACTGTAGTTAGAAAAATAAAATTTATGGTCCTAAAGTATACAGAATATTCATGAATTACCAAGTTATTGTAATTGTTAGACATAATACAGTTTGAAACACTGTATAAGTTTTATTTTATTTGTTTATTTCAATCGTTTTGGGGAACAGGTGGGTTTTGGTTACATGGATGAGTTCTTTAGTGGTGATTTCTGAGCTTTTGGTGCACTCATCAACCAAGCAGTGTACTCTGTACCCAATAAGTAGTCTTTTATACCTCACCCCCTCCCACCCTTCCCATTTTCCAAGTTTTCGATGGTCAAAATTTTGTGCAGAAACTGATTTCTTTTCAGTTACCCATTTTTTGAAGAGTACCATCTAACGTCTAACTTTTCTTTCTTTAGAATGTGAACAAACATAGAAGTCACTGGAAATCACAACAGTTGGATAGTAATGTGACCATGGTATGTAAGTTTCTCAGTTTTAAGTTGTACAATTTATACCTGATTGAAAGAATCTACATTTACTTCCATTCTTTAAAGATTCACTTCCTATTGAGTGTTATTTTCATTCTTTTCAATAAACCATTAATAATAACAATTCCATTACATTAGTAGCCTGAGAAGTATAGATTTTCATGACAATTTTTTTTTTTTTTTGAGACAGGGTCTTGCTCTATCTCCCGGGGTGAAGTGCAGTTACACAATCACAGCTTGCTGCAGCCTCGACCTCCTGGGCTCAAGTGATCTTCCCACCTCAGCTTCCCAAGTAGCTCAAACTAAAAGCACATACCACTATGCCCATCTAATTTTTTAAATTTTTTGTAGAGACAAGGTCTCCCTATATTATCCAGGCTGATTTCTTACTCCTGGGCTCAAGTGATCCTCCTACCTTAGCCTTCCAGAGTGCTAGATTACAGGCATGAGCTACTGTACCCAGCCTTTCATGTCAATTTTAATTCACAGTATCTTGGGGGACTTTGGATAGGTGACTGTTAAGCTTCTACAAGTTTTTAAGGATTCTTCTAGACATTTGCTTTCTAGGAAATTAAAACATTTTTAATATTTACAGAAAGATTAAATAAAGACTTAATGAATTTTCCTGATGAGGTGATAGTGCCATACAGTAAACCCACATGTTCAGAACTCATAAATCATTCTGCTTCTGCTTAATGTGATGAGTCTGCATCACAATTCCAGTGACATATAAGTGAAGCCTGTCATGTGTACTGTCATGCATATGTCCTACATTTTATCTTTAGATATAATTTTAAGCTCTTCAGTAGATATATCAGGACTACCAAATGAAAAAAGGAGTTGGAAAGATGATACATTGTCTCAAGACAGTAGTTTTTAACTTTTTAGGGGATTTCATATTTTTTTCTGAGGACCTAATGAAAGCTGTTTATCTTCAGAGGGGAAAAAAATGTACCTATGCAAATAATTTTAGTTTCAGGTTAATAGATTTTAGATTTTAGAAGCTTCCTGTAGACAGTGCTTCTTGATATCTTTTACATGGTGACACATTAGAATAAATGACTGCTTGCATATTCTTCCTGAAACTAGCCGAAAGCTGAGAGATTCAGTATATGGCATCTCTGTGTGATTCTGCATACCATTTGGAAGCTCTGCTCCAGGAAAAGTATTAAGGGAAGTTACTTATCACTTACCAAAGGACATTTAACTCGTAAAAGGTATAGCTAGTCCTTCTGTCAAAGAAGCATGTGCACATAACACACACAAAAGGTATGCTTAGGGTTCAAATTCAAGGCTGTCTCTAAAGCCTTTGTGCCTTTGACTATGTTATCGTGCCTTCCTAGTCAGAAGGGTATATGTATGTAGTAGGGACTGGGACAGGTAGGTAAATGTTTTTTTTTTCTTACTCAGTGGAAGGGCTTTTGGGTGCATGCCCACTAATTTAGAAAGAAGCCACAGCCAGGTGCAGTGGCTCACGCCTGTAATCCCAGCACTTTGGGAGGCTGAGGCAGGCGGATCAGGAGGTCAAGAGATTGAGACCATCCTGGCCAATATAGTGAAACCTTGTCTCTACTAAAAGTTCAAAAATTAGCCGGGCATGATGGCATGCACCTGTAGTCCCAGCTATTCGGGAGGCTGAGGCAGGAGAATCACTGAACCCGGGAGGCAGAGGTTGCAGTGAGCTGAGATCATGCACTCCAGCCTGGTGACAGAGTGAGACTCTGTCTCAAAAAAGCCACATCAGTAACATGACTTGATAAAATTTTGTCCAAAATGGAAATGACCTAACATAATTGATTCAATAAACTATGGCCCATCAGAATAGTGGAATATTATGCAGCGATTATAGATGTTTATCATGGCAAATGTAAGCATCATAAATATTTGAAATAAAATGAAAATATTTTAAAGTACACTCTGGGCCAGGCACGGTGGCTCATGCCTATAATCCCAGCACTTGGGGAGGCCAAAGCAGGCAGATCACCTGTACTCAGTAGTTCAAGACCAGCCTGGACAACATGGCAAAACCCCATTTCTATTTAAATTATTAAAAAAATAAATAAAGTACACTCTGATGGAAACTGTGTGAAAACATAAACATTTCTTAATTGATCCAATAATTTATTAAGCATGTACTATATTTAATAATAGGATATTCAGTACTAACTGAAACAGAAACAACTTCTGACCTAATGGAGTGATAGGAAAAGGTAGATACTTTGTTCCAAGACTATAGGGTTTAACTTTTTAGTGTCTCATGATCATCCTGAGGTTTTATTTTATTTTGAGAGGGGGTTTCACTCTTATTGCCCAGGCTGGAGTGCAATAGCACGATCTTGGCTCACTGTAACCTCTGCCTCCCAGGTTCAAGCAATTCTGCCTCCCGAATAGCTGGGGTTAGAGGCGCCCACCACTGTACCTGGCTAATTTTGTATTTTTAGTAGAGACGGGGTTTCACCATATTGGCCAGGCTGGTCTCGAACTCCTCACCTCAGGTGATTCATGCTGAGGATTTAATGAAAGCTATTTATTCCCAGGGGGGAAAAATGCACCTATGCAGAGTAATGTGCAAGGTGATATGTACAAATAAAAGTTGTTTTGTTAAGGAGGTTATATTGAGCTGAATGCTTCTCCCAACTAGTCCTCCTTTTTTGTCTGGCAGCATAGAGTAGATCTGTTTCTTCTTTGATTGGACAGCCCTTCAAACATGTCAAATATGTAATCATGTCTCTGTATATGGGATAAACATCCTTCATTCTATTAAGCATTCCTGGTGCATTTTTCCCTCATACTTTTTTCTGTCTTTATCATCCTCTTTTGGACACACCCTTATCTGTCAGTGTCCATTAAAGTCTGGTCCAAACTAAACACATCTTGGCTGGGTACAGTGGCTTACACTTGTATCTCAGCACTTTGGGAAGCCAAAGCAGAAGAATTGCTTGAAGCCAAGAGTTTGAGACGAGCCTGGACAACACAGTTGAGACACCTATCTCTGCAAAAATATTTAAAAATTAGCCAGGTGTGGTGGTACGTGCCTGTAATCTCAGTTACTCAAGAGGCTTAGGTGGCAGAATTGCTTGAGCCTGAGAGATTCAGGCTGCCATGAACTGTAATCACACCTCTGCACTCCAACCCGGGTGACAGAGCAAGACCCTGTCTCAAAAAATGTAATAATAAAACAAGAAAAAACAACATGTCCCACATATTGTATAACCACTTAGGTGCTATGTTTGCCAGGGCTGCCGTAACAGACTAGGTGGCTTAAACAACAGAAATTTATTTTCTCAGTCTTGAAGGTTGAAAGTCCAAGAACAAGGTGGCAGCAAGGTTGGTCTCTTCTTTTTTTTTTGGACAGAGTTTCACTCTTGTTGCCCATGCTGGAGTGCAATGAGATGATCTCAGCTCACTGCAGCCTCCACCTCCTGGGTTCAACCGATTCTCTTGCCTCAGCCTCTGAGTAGCTGGGATTACAGGTGCATGCCACCATGCCCAGCTAAATTTTTTTTTTGTATTTTTATTACAAAAAAAGGTGGGGTTTCACCATGTTGGCCAAGCTAGTCTTGAACTCCTGACCTCAGGTGATCCGCCCACCTTGGCCTCCCAAAGTGCTGGGATTACAGTCATGAACCACCATGCCCAACCTAAGGTTGGTCTCTTCTAAGGCTTTTCTCCATGGCTTGCACATGGCCACCTTCTCCCTGTTTCCTCACATGGTCTGTTCTCTGTGTGTGGGAGTCCCTGGTGTCTCTGTGAGTTCACATTTCCTCTTACAAGGACACTAGTAAGATTGGATTAGGGCTGACCCTAATGGCCTCAGTTTAAATTAATCACTTCTTTAAAAGCTCTGTCTCCAAATACAGTCACATTCTGAGGTACTGGAGGTTAGGGTTTTAAAATACAAATTTTGGGGACAGAGATTCTCCCCATAACTGGCCTATCTTTGGGTTGAGGTAATGGGAATGGGAGACCCTAACTTCTTTTGTTTACTGTTCTGTGTAAAAATTAATACACAGGAATAAATCTGTTTTTGTTTTTGTTTTTGTTTTTGTTTTATTTCAGCCAAAATCTGAAGATGAAGAAGGCTGGAAGAAATTTTGTCTGGGTGAAAAGTTATGTGCTGACGGGGCTGTTGGACCAGCCACAAATGAAAGTCCTGGAATAGATTATGTACAAGTAAGGGCTATGTCGATAAACAGAACAAAAAGCATTTTAATTTTGGTGCATCACTTAATATAAGGGGTCAGCAAACTACATCCTGGGCCAAGTCCAGTCCTTGCCTTTTTTATGTATCCCATAAGCTTTGGATGGTTTTTAGGTTTTTAAAGAGTTGTAAAAAAGAAACCAATAATATGTGACTGAGACTGTATGTGGCCTGCAAAGCCTAAAATGTTTGCTGTCTGACTCTTGATAGAAAATGTTTACCAACCCAGACTTAGTTTATTAGCTCTTCATCCTAACGAAGCAGCTATGACCTTTTTTAGGTTGACTTCATATCCCTTATGTTTGGCTTGGTAATCATTTTATGAGTTGGATAAGACTCAGGTTTTTTAAAAACGACGAGGCATTGGGCAAACAATGTTATGAGTAGCCAGCGAAAAAATGGAAAACGACACAATTAGGTGCTTTAAAACACATAATCACATATATCACTTCATGGGCTTGTAAAAAATAAATAAAGTAAATCGCATAATCTGAAGATGAAATGTTGAGGATATGTTTATAATTCACGTGGCTTTAATCATAAGTTATGGAGCCAACTCCTGTCCTTTAGAAAGGATTCACCTGCCCCCAAGTTTGCAGGTGTTCCTTTAGAATCCAGTGTGTGCCTCTGCATTAGCGCTTACTCCCTATATCATGTTGTTCTCTTCAGTTCAACAGGTATTTATTATTTGCTATATGATGCCACATTGTGTTTTTCCCATTTAAAACTAATTTTTTCCAAAGATTTAAAGAGCTCCAAGTATCAATAAAAAGACCAAGAATCACCTCTCCTCTGCCCAAGAAAAAACAGGCAAAGAATGTAGATACCTCACAGAAAGGAAATAAAATTATTCTTATATGACAAGATGCCAAAAATCACTTGTAATAGAAGTATAACCTAACTACACCAAGGTCCTATTTTTCAGGTAACATATTGGCAAAGAAAGTTTGATACACCATATTAACAAGTGCTGGGAAAACAGGCACTCTTATACATACATGGTACAGGAGTGTAAATAGACTCAAATCTTAGGGAAGGTAATTTGGTACTCTTTCTATATAACCAATTGATCTTTTGGATGATATCCTTAATATATGTTACATTTCAAAAATGGGTTTCTTTATATAGATAGATAAAGAAAATATAGATAGATAGATAGATAGATAGATAGATAGATAGATAGATAGATAGATAGAGTTGAGACAGGGTCTTCTTCTGTTATCTAGGCTGTAGTAGTGGTATAGTCATAGCTCATTACAGCTTCAACCTCCTGGGCTCCTGGGCTCAAGCAATCCTCCCACATCAGCCCTCCACACAGGAGGGACAGCAGGCACTACCACACCTGGCTAATTTTTAAATCTTTTGTAGAGATAAGTTTATTAATATAAAATTTTTTTGTAGATATGTTTTTGCCCAGGTGGGCCTGGAGCTCCTGGGCTCAAACAATCCTCCTGCTGGGATTACAGGCATGAGCCACCATGGCTGACCAAAAATAATTTTTAATTTAATAAAGAATTAAAACTTCCTTATTTAGCTTATTTTCAGAGAATACAGACAAGTAAAATACACCATGTTAAAAAAAAAAACCCTTAAGGAAGTAAGAGTTTAATGTATATCCTCTTAAGTTTCTCACAAATTAATGGTATTTTCATAATAGGAATCGCAGTCTCAGACTCCAAAGTAGACTTTTAAAATTTGAATCAAATTAGGTTTAAAAAATGTCATTTTAATTGAAATGTCCTTAATTCTTGAGAATGTTAGCTTTAGTTGAAAATTTTGTAATGGTGTGTACAACATATTAATGTCATCCTATCAATATGTTATAGTTTTATTGAATATACTTAATAACTTAGTTTTTTCAAGTAGCATCATTTAAAAAATTTTTAGTCTTTAACCTTTTAGTTACTAAAATTATACTTTATTTTAAAATTTACATATTCAGGCCAGGCGAGGTGGCTCATTCCTGTAATCCCAGCACTTTGGGAGGTCCAGGCAGGTAGATCACTTAACTCAGGAGTTCCACTCCAACCTGGGCAACATGGCAAAACCTCATCTCTACCAAGAATACAAAAAAAATATTATTTGGGCATAGTGACATGCGCCTGTGGT
Organism: Cheracebus regulus; assembly: GCA_963574635.1. Taxonomy (NCBI): domain Eukaryota; kingdom Metazoa; phylum Chordata; class Mammalia; order Primates; family Pitheciidae; genus Cheracebus; species Cheracebus regulus. The sequence goes on from CAUYQU010009971.1 coordinate 13,674, forward strand.
CCTAGCTACTCGTGAGGCTGAGGTGGGAGCATCACTTGAACCCAGGAAGCAGAGGTTGTAGTGAGCCAAGATCATGCCACAACACTCCACCCTGGGTAACAGAGTGAGACCCCATCTGAAAAAAATAATAATAGTAATTACATATTCAAATTTTAAGATGTTATTTTCTTCCACAGTACTAACATAGTAGTTCCCAGAATGTTGTATTGTAATGGACAATGAGTGAATTTTCTTTTATTTGTTCTTTGTTTCTAAACAACAGTGTGGCAAGAAATACACTAGTTTGAAAAAAAATAAAAATGAAGCTCCTGCTTATATAATACCATTTAATAAATTTCAGTCTCATTTTTTCTTTCAGATTGGTTTTCCTCCTTTGCTTAGTATTGTTAGCAGAATGAATCAGGTAAAAATGATAAAGATACATGGATTTTTTTGTTTGCATTGAGTGTGAAATTATTGATACATTAATTGAAACACTGATACAATAATTCAATGATTGCATTGAATTATTAATACATTTACTGAATTCTTACAGTATGCAAGACTTTGTCCTAAGCTCTTCAGTGGTTCTTATTTAATCCTTACTACAACCCTCTATGGGGAGTTATTATTGATAACTACTTTTATAGATGAGGAAACAGCATTTGAGGTTAAATAACTTGCAGGTGGTTTTTCAGCAAGTAAATGACAATACTGGGATTCAGTGCCAGGTAGATCTAACTCCAGAGTTTATGCTCTGTCTTAATCATGGTGCCAGAGTATTCATTTTTTTTTTTTTTTTTTTTTTTGAGACAAATTTTTTCTACTGTTGCCCAGGCTGGAGTGCAATGGCACGATCTAAGCTCACTGCAACCTCCATCACCCGGATTCAAGTGATACTCCGGTCTCAGCCTCCCGAGTAGCTGAGATTACAGCCGTGCGTGCACCACCACGCCTGGCTAAATTTTGTCCTTTTAGTAGAGATGGGGTTTCACCATGTTGGTCAGGCTAGTCTCAAACTCCTTACCTCAGATGATCTGCACGCCTCAGCCTCCCAAAGTGCTAGTATTACAGGTGTAAGCCACCGAGCCCAGCCAGAGTACTTATTTCTGTAAAGTTCAGTTATAAGTCTTAGATTCTGGGGTTTGAATTAAATACAAGGTCACTGACTTAAAATGGTTCAGTTTAGGAATTTTTTTTTCCATCATGCCTGGCTAATTTTTGTATTTTTAGTAGAGACAGGATTTCACCATGTTGGCCATGTTCATCTTGAACTCCTGGCCTCAATTGATCTGCCCATCTCAGCCTCCCAAAGTGCTGGGATTAGAGGCATGAGCCACCATGCCTGGCCAATTTAGTAATTTTCAACTTTACAATGTGTTTATCAGCAGATAACCCTATTGCAAGTTCAGGACCATCCGTACTAAGGTTAGATTGCTATTTCTAGTTCTAGATGTCCTATACATTCTGTTAAGATTGAAATACTTAATTTCTTGGATCAAAGGGGAGAATTACGGAGTTTGGTTATTCTGTTTTTTAGGAGTAAGGACTCTGTTATTCATTTAAAAACCAAATAAAAATTCAGTTTTACCTTCACATAGCACTGGGCACCTTTGGAAGACGTTTTTTTTAAGCAGGGTCTCATTCTGTTGCCCAGGCTGGAGTACAGTGGTGTGATCTTGGCTCACTGCCGGCTTGTCCTTTGGGGCTCAGGCACTCCTCCCACCTCAGCCTCCTGAGTAGCTGGGACCACAGGCATGTGCTACCATGCCTAGGTAATTTTATTTGTTTATTTTTTGTAGAGATAAGGTCTCTCTATGTTGCCCAGGCTGGTCTGGAACTCCTGGGCTCAAGCAATCCTCCCACCTCAGCCTCCCGAAGTGCTGGGAATACAGGTGTGAAGCACTGGGCCCAGCTGACAATTTTTTGTGTGGGCAGTATTCTATTGGAAATAATAAACAAGCTGACAGTTTTACTTAATCATTTACATTAAGATATTGTAGCAGTCATACTAAATTTCATCAGTGTGATTTTTATTGTAAGCATCAACTGGATTTGAATAAACCAAGGAATATTTTCAAGAGTTTGATAAATCCATCTGTATAGCTTAAAAATAGATCTTTCTCCAGCTATTCAGATTTGTACTTTGATTTAATTTCAGTTTGGAAATAAACTGATGGTATTTTTACAAATACATCTTTTCTTTTTAGACAGAGTTTTGCTCTTTTGCCCAGGCTGGAGAGAAGTGGCAGGATCTCAGCTCACTGCAATCTCTGCCTCCCGGGTTCAAGCAATTCTCCTGCCTCAGCCTCCCAAGTAGCTGGGACTACAGGCACTCACCACCAGTGACCTCAAGTGATCTGCCTGCCTCAGCCTCCCAAAGTGCTGGGGTTACAGGCGTGAGCCACTGCACCTGGCCACAAATATATCCTTTTTTAACTTTGTGAAGTTTTTCAAGTAGTTACAAACTAAATTATTAATAGTTAGAAACTAAATCCTAGGATTTAAACCAAGATATTAGTTGATATTTGAAAGTGTGAAAATATTTGTTTTAAAAGCTTCACTGGGGCTGGGTGCAGTGGCTCATGCCTGTAATCCCAGCACTTTGGGAAGCCAAGGCAGGCAGATCACCTGAGGTCAGGAGTTCGAGACTAGCCTGACCAACATGGAGAAACCCTATCTACTAAAAATACAAAAATTAGCCAGACGTGGTGGCACATGCCTATAATCCCAGCTACTGGGGAGGCTAAGGCAAGAGAATCACTTGAACCCGGGAGGCGGAGGTTGTAATGAGCCAAGATCGCGCCATTGCACCCCAGCCTAAGCAAAAAGAGCAAAACTTCATCTCAGGGGGGAAAAAAAGGCCAGGTGCAGTGGCTCACGCCTGTAATCCCAGCACGTTAGGAGACCGAGGTGGGCAGATCACGAGGTCAGGAGATCGAGACCAGCCTGACCAACATGGAGAAACCCGTCTCTACTAAAAATACAAAAATTAGCTGGGTGTGATGGCATATGCCTGTAATCCCAGCTACTCAGAAGGCTGGGGCAGGAGAATTGCTTAAACCTGGGAGGCAGCGATTGCGGTGAGCCAAGATCGCGCCACTGCACTCCAGCTTGGGCAACAGAAGGAGACTCATCTCAAAAAAAAAGCCTCACTGGATAAGCCACCTAATTAAACTAATTAGTTTTCTCAGAAAGTTTAAAGAATGAGGTCATTTTAAACATCAGTGTTGCTTTGTAAATAAACATAATGAAACTCATGTTGCATTCATGTTTTATTGTTAATACAACTCTTCTCTACCCCCCCTTTTTTTTTTTTTAGGCAACAGTAACTAGCGTCTTGGAATATCTGAGTAATTGGTTTGGAGAAAGAGACTTTACTCCGGAATTGGTAGTATTGCATCTTTTTCTTTTCATAATGCAGGCAAAAATTAGACTTTTTAGGTCAACTATGGGCCACATATACAATGGTGCTCCCATAGGATTATAATGCTGTATTTTTACTGCACCTTTTTTTTTTCTTTTGAGACAAGGTCTCACTCTGTCACCCAGGCTGGAGTGCAGTATTGCGATCATAGCTCACTGCAACCTTGATCTCCCCAACTCAAGCAATCCTCCTTCGTCAGCCTCCTGAGTAGCTAGGACTACAAGTGCACACAACCACACCCAGCTAATTTTTATTTTTGCTAGAGACAAGATCTCACTATGTTGCCCAGGCTGGTATTGAACTGAGTCCAAATGATCATCCCTTCCCAGCCTCACAAAGTGCTGGGGATTATAGGCATGAGCCACCATACATGGCCTTTTGTGTTTTTTAAATAGAGATGAGGTGTCACTATGTTTCCCAGGCTGATCTCAAACTCCTGGGCTCAAGTGTTCCTCCCACCTTGGCCTCACAAACTGTTTGTGTTATAGGCATGAGCCACTGAGCCCAGCTCCTTTTCAGTGTTTAAATATGTTTAGATGTAGCTGGGCACAGTGGCTCACAGCTGTAATCCCAACTACTGGGGAGGCTGAGGCAGGAGGATCACCTAAGGCCAGGGAGGTTGAGGCTGCAGTGAGCCATCATTGTGCCACTGCGCTCTAGCCTGAGTGACAGTGAGATCCTATCTTAAAAAATAAATATGTGGGTTTTTTGGATGCCCAAATGTTTACCATTATGTTACAGTTGCCTACGGTATTCGGTAATGTGCTGTATGTGTTTGTAGCCTAAGAACAATTGGCTATGCAATGTAGTGTAGGTGTATAGTAGACTATACCATCTAGATTTATGTAAGTTTACTCTATGATGCTCATCCAGGGACACAATCACCTAATGCATTTCTCAGAATATATCCCCTTCATTGACACATGACTGTACTTACATATGAGATACGACGCTACAGTATTTATTTATTTATTTTTTGAGATGGAGTCTCCCTTTGTTGCCCAGGCTGGAGTGCAGTGGTGCAATCTCGGCTCACTGCAACGTCCACCTCCTGGGTTCAAACAGTTCCCCTCCCTCAGCCTTCCAAGTAGCTGGGACTACAGGGTTGTACCACCAAGCCCAGCTAACTTTTCTATTTTTGTAGAGATGGGCCTTCTCCATGTTGGCCAGACTGGTCTTGAACTCCTGACCTCAAGTGATCTACCTCCACTTCTCAAAGTGCTGGGATTACAGGCATGAGCCACTGCACCTGGCCAGTATTTATATTTATATATGTGTATATATATGTATGATCTGAAGTATGCTTCTTTGTAATCAAATAAGAAACACTAGAATGTAAATCAACATACTACTTCCTTCATTGAGAAAGTCTTGCTTTGAGAAAAAAAAATCAATGAAAGAGTTGATTTATATCTTGGTGCAAGGTACAAGCTGCTTATCTTGTTGCAGACAAGTGTAGAGGATATTTAATATTTGAATATTAGCTTTATATAGTAAGTATATCCCTTAAAATTTGAGTCAAGTTGACATGTATAATTTTTTTTATAGAAAAATTATTTCCACAAGTTGTAAAAGAAACCTGGATTTGAATCTTTTTATGTAAGAAAAAGTCTTACTATTGATTGGGTTTGCCTGAGGAACTAATTTAGTGTGTCATATAAGTTGCTATTTAAATTTTGCCCTAATATTTTTTAGGTTTCCCCAAAGTGATACATTGCTCAGAATAAAAGAAGTTGTATACACTACTGATGGAAATACAAATTTGGTATAACCTTTCCAGGATACAATCTGGTGACCATATCTGAAAAAGTTTGATACATACTCTTTGTCACCATTTTACTTGCAATACTTAATAAACTTTCCCCATGTTGTCAAATGGGATTAAACAAGGTAATGTTATTAAATACTCTCAACAAGGCACTTAACATTGCCTTGTTAATCCCATTTAACTACATGGGATGGCCGAGTGGGGTGTCTCATGCCTGTAATCCCAGCACTTAGGGAGGCCGAGGTGGGCACAATCACTTGAGGTCAGGAGTTCAAGACCAGCCTGGCCAACATGGTGAAACCCCATCTGTACTAAAAATACAAATATTAGCTGGGCATGGTGGTGGGTGCCTCTTAGGAGCCAGAGGCAGGAGGATTACTTGAACCTAGGAGGCAGAGGTTGTAGTGAGCCAGGATGGCATCACTGCATTCCAGCCTGGGTGATAGAGGGAGATTCCACCTTAGAAAAGAAAAAAAAAAAAGGACAAAAACAACATGGGAAACATTTTATATGTATTATAAATAAAAAAGATGGCTACAAGGTGATATTACAACTGATGAAATTTTATTGAAAATAAGTCATACGGCCAGACACAGTGGCTCATGCCTGTAATCCCACCAGTTTGGGAGGCTGAGGTGGGTGGATTATTTGAGGTCAGGAGTTCGAGACCAGCCTGACCAACATGGTGAAACCCCATCTCTACTAAAAATACAAAATTAGCCAGGCGTGGTGGCGCATGCCTGTAATTCCAGCTACTCGGGAGGCTGAGACAGGATAATTGCTGGAACCCGGGAGGCAGAGGTTCTAGTGAACTGAGATCATGCTGTTACACTCCAGCCTGGGCAACAAAAGCGAAACTGTCAAAAAAAAAAAAAAGTTGTCCATATGAATACGAAAAAGAAGAACATTTTTAAAGTGAGTCAAAGTTTTATCTGGAATGTTGGGACTGCAGGTTTGTTTTTTCTTGTGCTTTATTCTTCACAGTTTCTCTGCATCAAATACGTATTTATTTTGTAATTGAAAAACCCATTTTAAAAGGGAGTGGGGATAAATTCAGCCTGTCAAAGTACTTATAGAAGTGTCAAAACATTATTTCATCTACAGTATAGTTCCTTTGTATGCCCCCCAGAGGACAAAATTATACAATTATAAAATGACTTATATCTGTCCATACAGAACAAAGAAAAAAAGTATCTTAATTTTTTCAAGTATTTATGTTCATCTTAATGTAGCTTTCTGCTTACAAATGAGAACTTCCTGTCATAAGAATATCTGAAATGAACTCTTAGAGATCAGGGAATATTTTGAGGTATCCAGTGTCTTGGGTCTATAGTTATGGGATACAAAAGATAACACCTGGCTCTCCAAATGATGCTTTGTTGTCTATACCCAAACATAATATAGTTAAATGTTCTATGAATTTATTCATAGCAGATAATCAGCCATAACATTGGACATTTAAAATAAACTTCTGCTTCAGTATTTGTCTAAATATTACCTTTTTGAATTTTTTTTAGGGAAGATGGCTTTATGCTTTATTGGCTTGTCTTGAAAAGCCTTTATTACCTGAGGCTCATTCACTGATTCGGCAGCTTGCAAGAAGGTGCTCTGAAGTGAGACTGTTAGTGGTAAGTTTAAAATTAAAAGCACTCACAAATGTATATGGTGTTTAAGAAAGAGTTCAATGAAATAGGAAAACACATGGAATATTTTATTGGTTGCAATTAGATTTGTGCATATAACAGAAAAGCCCAAAATAATAGTAGCTTAAATAAAGTGGAAATGTTTTTTTCAGATAAAGTTTGGACCGGGTGAGGTGGCTCACACCTGTTCCCAGCACTTTGGGAGGCTGAGGTGGGTGAATCACCTGAGGTCAGGAGTTTGAGACCAGCCTGGCCAATGTGGTGAAACCCCATCTCTACTAAAAATACAAAAATTAGCTAGACATTGTGTTGGGCGCCTGTAATCCCAGCTACTCAGGCGGCTGAGGCAGGAGAATCGTTTGAACCCAGGAGGCAGAGGTTGCAGTGAGCTGAGATTGTGCCAATGCTCTCTAGCCAGGGCAACAGAGTGAGACTCTCTCAATTAAAAAGTAAGTTAAAAAAATAGATTTTTATGGCCAGGCACAGTGGCTCACACCTGTAATCCCAGCACTTTGGAGGTCGAGGCAGGCGGATCACTAGGTCAGGAGTTCGAGACCAGCCTGGTCAATGTGGTGAAACCCCGAATCTACTAAAAATACAAAAATTAGTCAGGCATTGTGGCACACGCCTGTAATCCTAGCTACTTGGGAGGCTGAGGCAAGAGAATTGCTTGAACCCAGAAGGTGGAGGTTGCAGTGAGCCGAGACCGTGCCATTGCACTCCAGTCTGGGCAACAGAGCGAGACCCTCTCAAAAAAAAAAATCAGATTTTTACTAAGATGGCAGGAGTTTTGTCATATGTGGCTTTCATCCTCATGTTCATCTCATGATCTACGATGGCTGCTGTAGCTTCAGCTGTAGCTTTTGGTTTTTGGTTTTTGGTTTTTTTTTTTTTTTTTGAGATGAAATCCTGCTCTTATTGCCTAGGCTGGAGTGCAGTGGTGTGATCCCAGCTCACTGCAACCTCCGCCTCCCTAATTCAAATAATTCTCCTGTCTCAGCCTCCCAAGTAGCTGGGATTACAGGCATCCACCACCATGCCTGGCTAATTTTTGTATTTTTAGTAGAGATGGGGTTGCACCATGTTGCCAGGCTAATCTTGAACTCCTGACCTCAGGCGATCCGCCCACCGCAGCCTCCCAAAGTGCTGGGATTACAGGCATGAGCCACCTCACCCAGCCAGCCATAATATTTTGATATAGGCACCTGGAAAGAAGCAGCCCATCCTCTTTAAATAACCTTCTCGAAGGTTCCCCAGGCATATCTGGCTATATATCTCATTGGCCAGAATTTAGTCATATGGCCATAAGGGACTTTAGGAAATGTTTCCTTTTGCCTGGGCACAAGTATGCCTAGCTAAAAATGAGCTTCTGTTGATAAACAGTAGGGGGACACAGGAAACCAGTGATCAACCAGCATTCTTGGGCATAGTAATTGTTTTAAATTTCTCCAATCAGACCCTTCCTCTAACTCATGCCTATAGCATTACTGTATAAATTAATCTAATGCCAAATTAAGACCAGTTTTGATTTTTCTTTCCTCCCTCCTTCCCCCTCCCCAGAATGTGCATTGACCACTCCAAAGTTTTTTTTTCTTTTTTTTCCCCCAAGATAGGGTCTCACTTTTTGCCCAGGCTGGAATGGAGTGGTGCAATCACAGCTCACTGCTGCCTCAACCTCCTCAGGCTCAGGTAATCCTCCCCCCTCAGGCTCTTAAATAGCTGAGACCACAGGCATGTACCACCATACTTGACTAATTTTTATTTTGTAGAGGTGAGGTTTTGCCATGTTGCCCAGGCTGATCTCAAACTCCTGGCCTCAAGCAATCTGCCGCCCCCGGGATCTCAAAGTGCCAGGATTACAGGTGTCCTGTCCAGCCCAAAATATTTTCATTGAACTTCCATGATATGGCCCAAACTAACATTTATATGGCCTGTGCTCCAGAAAAAAATGTGCTTACTGTTCACTAAGTATTCCCTGTGCTTTGTTCCTAGACATTTTTCCCTCTGCAGAAGTCCCTTTCTACTCTCAATTTGCATTTAAATACCATTTACTTTTTGTAATCTGGTTCATATTCCACCACATGCTATAATACTTTCCTGAACCTAAGAACTAGAAAGAATCTCTCCATCTTGTTTTTCCAGCATACTTTATATCCTGTGTATGGCACTTAATACATTTTTTCCTTCCATATTAGCTATGTGATGTTTCGTCATCTGTACTACTAGCAGATAATGTTTTCTTCAGCTTTATTCCATATAATGCTTGCTACTTGGAAGAACTTAACATGTGGCTGGGCACAGTGGCTCACACCTGTAATCCCAGCACTCTGGGAGGCTGAGGCAGACGGATCGGATCATAAGGTCAGGAAATTGAGACCATTCTGGCCAACATGGTGAAACCCCATCTCTACTAAAATACAAAAAATTAGCTGGGCATGGTGGCATGCACCTATAGTCCCAGCTACTCGGGAGGCTGAGGCAGGGGAATCACTTGAACCCAGGAGGCAGAGGTTGCAGTTGAGCCGAGATCGCGCCACTGCACTCCAGCCTAGCAACAGAGCAAAATTCTGTCTCAAAAAAAAAAAAAAAAAGAATTGAACATGGAAGTGTGTCTCAAATTTGAATTAAATATGTCTGCTGTAACATTACTGAGAAGATTATTGTGACTTTTCCTTGAAATGTATAAAGTTGATATTTTATACAACTACCTTCCATGTGTCTTAAACCTGTCATTTTACCAGATATTTAAGGTGAACTTTTAAAAATATATTAGTTTCAGGCTGCACGTGGTGGCTCACACCTGTAATCCCAGCATTTTGCGATGCTGAGGCGGGTGGATCACCTGAGGTCAGGAGTTCAAGACCAGCCTGGCCAACATGGTGAAACCCCATCTCTACTGAAAATACAAAAATAACCCCGGGCGTGGTGGCACACGCCTGTAATCCCAGCTACTCAGGAGGCTGAGGCAGAAGAATCGCTTGAACCCAGGAGGCAGAGACTGCAGTGAGCCAAGATCATACCACTGCACTCCAGCCTAGGTGACAGAGTGAGACTCTGTCTTAAATAAATAAATAAATAGGCCAGGCATGGTAGCTGACACCCCAGCACTTTGGGAGACCAAGGCAGGCGGATCATGAGGTCAGGAGATTGAGACCATCCTGGCCAACATGGTGTAACACTCTTTCCACTAAAAATACAAAAATTAGCTGAGCATGGTGGCATGTTCCTGTAGTCCCAGCTACTTGGGAGGCTAAGGCAGGAGAATCGCTTGAACCTGGGAGGCAAAGGTTGCAGTGAGCTAAGATCATGCCACTGCACTCCAGCCTGACGACAGAGCAAGATTCCATCTCATAAATAAATAAATAAAGTTCAGAAATTGCCTGCATTTTAATTCAGAAGCCTGACCTAGAATATTTTCTGTTATGACTTATCCTGGAAGCCAAGATTTCACTGTTTCTTGATTGTGAGGTCCTTAAAACATAGGCATATATGGTAAACCATATATATATTCATTTATATATATACATAGATATTCAGAAATGAGTATGTATATTCAGTAATGAGTACATATATTCAGTAACGAGTATATATATTCAGTAATGAATATATATACCTTGTATGAATATAGAATATATATATATCTTCATGTATGTATTATATAATGAGAGGAACAATAAGAGTCTTGTGTTTTGGCTGTACAGTGATGAATATACATATGAATATATATTCATCACTATATATTATATAGTATATATTCATGTATATATATTCATCACTGTACAGTTGATATATAAAATATATATATTAATCACTGTACTGTACACAGGATTCTTATTGTTCCTCTAGTAGGAACCAGGGAAAAATTTCCCCCAACTTAGATCACTCCACTCTTATTTTTTTTCCCTATTCAGAATCTTTATTTAAAAGATAGTCTTGTTTCTGAAGGAATCATCAATCTACAGTGTTCTCCTTTTTCTTTGAAGGCTCCTATTTCCACATGATGATTACTGTCATATAGTAAAGTTTTCATGTTTCACATAATTTATTTCAAAAATAATAGGAACAGACAATGTTTAAATTTTTCTTTTCTTTTTTTTTTTTTAGGATAGCAAAGATGATGAGAGGGTTCCTGCTTTGAATTTATTAATCTGCTTGGTTAGCAGGTATAGTTAATCCTTGGCTTCTTGATTATTTGTATATCAATGAGGTCAGTGAGGGTAGAACATATTTATTACATTTGTTTTTTGTTTGGTTGTTTTTTTTGAAACCAGTCTCACTCTGTTGCTATAGCTAGGGTGCAGTGGCACAATCACAGCTCACTACAGCTTTAACTTCCAGGCCCCAGTGATCCTCCTACCTCAGCCTCCTGAGTAGCTAGTTGGACCACAAAGCATGCACCATCACACCCAGCTAATTAAAAAATTTTTTTCGTGGAGACAGGGTCTCATTATGTTGCCCAGGCTGGTCTCAAAACTCCTGGGCTCAAGCGATCCTCCCATCTAAGCCTCCCAAAGTGCTGGGATTACTGGCATAAGCCACTGCACTCAGCCTTCATTTTTTTTTTTTTTTAAATTGCCTGTGTCTTGTGTTCATTTTCAGTTGTGGCATATTTTTATTTAGTATCTGTTTGATTTCATTTCTTACATAAAATTTTTTCTTGGAATTTATTTGAAAACTTTTTTTTTGATACGGAGTCTCACTCTGTCACCCAGGCTGGAGTGCAATGGCACCATCTTAACTCATTGCAACCTCCACCTTCCAGGTTCAAGCAATTTTCCCGCCTCAGCCTTCTGAGTAGCTGGGATTACAGGCACCCGCCATCATGCCCAGCTAATTTTTGTATTTTTGTGGAGATAGGGTTTCACCATGTTGGCCAAGCTGGGCTTGAACTCCTGACCTCAGGTGATCTGCCTGCCTTGGCCCCCCAAAGTGCTGGGATTACAGGCATGAGCCACCATGCCCAGCCTGAAAACTTTTTCATATTCTAAATTCTAAATAAAACACATACATACTTATCTTAGTTCTTCCCCTGGACATATTTTTATTCCATAGTCATCAGGGTTTTTATTCCAATGCCAGTACCTTTTAAAGGCTTTATAATATACTTAAATATTGAGAAGGCAAGTAAGTGTCCACATTTTCACATATTCAATATCTAGTTTCTTGATCTATAATAATTATGCTGCTGATGAAAATTAACATTTACTGGACAATGTGTGCCAAGCATTTTCCTTACTAAGGAACCCATTTGATCCTCATAAGGTGGGTACTGTTATCAGTTTACAGATGAGGAAACCACGGCAGAGAGAGGTTAAATAACATTACTCCCATCACAAAGCTAGTAAGTGGTAGAGTTAGGATCCAAACCTAGGCAACTTGACTCCAGAGCTAAGCTTTTAACTATGCTGATCACAAATGAAGCTAACACCTACCTCATCTGTTGGTAGTAGCAGTTAAATGAGATGATATAGCATTGCTCTAGTTATTTTATGTATAGTATCTCAACTGTTTACAGTAGCTCAGAGTTGTGTTTTGTTGTGTTTGCTTTATCCTTTCAGTTCTGTTGGACTTGATTTTTTTTCCTTTTACAGATAATGACACAGATTTGGAAAGGTTAAGTAATTGATGACTTAGCAAACCAGTAATAAATGAAACCTGAAAATTAAGTGTAGCTTCTGACTGCCAATACATTGAGATTTTACAGTATTATGCAATTATGAAAGCAAAAACATTCAAGTGTATTTTTTGCCCTCAAAAAGTTAGATAAAAATGGAAAAAGAGTTCTAGACTACAGAAGGTTCTGAAGCTAACAGCTTTACAAAACAAGACATAAAGATTTGAAACTTTAGAAAAAAAGGGCTGGGTGCTGTGGTTCAAGCCTGTTCCCAGCACTTTGGGAAGCCAAAGCAGGTGGATCACCTGAGGTGAGGAGTTCAAGACTAGTCTGGCCAACATGGTGAAACCCTGTATCTACTAAAAATACAGAAATTACCCAGGCATGGTAGCACATGCCTATAATCCCAGCTACTCAGGAGACTGAGGCAAGAGAATCGCGTGAACCCAAGAGGCAGAGATTGCAGTGAGCTGAGACTGTGCAATTGCACTCCAGCCTGGGCAACAAGAGGGAAATTCCATCTCAAAGGAAAAAAAAAGCCAGGTGCAGTGACTCACACCTGTAATCCCAGTGCTTTGGGAGGCCAAGGTGGGAGGATTGCTTGAGCCCAGGAGTTCAAAAGTGCAGTGAGCCATGATAGAATTTGATTAGTGATTTTCCTTTTTATTTAATATGGTCCTTTAATTACATAAAATAGTTACCTTGCCAAAGTAAAAATTATAATTCAAGGTACATTTGGAGTATTTTAGCATTCATCTTTATCCTCATTAGTCTCTTTTCTCCTTTCTCCTCTAGTTAACCATGTTACTATAAATTTTTGTTTTATCCTTTCATTCATCGGTTTTTTTTTGCACTCTGATGGGTTGCATATGTTAGTCTTATCATTCATTGTTTTTTTTTAAAAGTATAAGTAGGCCAGATGCAGTGGCTTATGCCTATAATCCCAGCACTTTGAGAGGCTGAGGCTGGAGAATTGTTTGACCCCAGGAGTTCAAGACCAGTCCGGGCAATGAGCCATGATCATGCCACTGCACTCCAGCCTGGGTGACAAAGTAAGACCTTGTCTCAAAAAAAAAAAAGGAAAAGAAATATATAAGCAAACATGTATATTTGCAATCCTACACATACTCACATAAGGTAGCATACAAAACAATCTGTTTCGTACTTCATTTTTTTCACTTAAGAAATCCTGGAAATTATACATTCGTAGTATAAATATCTTCCTCATTCCCTTTTATGGCTTCATAATATTCTACTATGTAGATGTACTATAGCTTATTTAACCAGTCTCTTATTGATGGACATTTGGGTTGCTTTTGATCTTTGGCTATTAAAAATATTGCAACAGTTAATATCTTTATTTTTTTTGACTAGGTATTTTGACCAACGTGATTTAGCTGATGAGCCATCCTGAAGTAGCTGATCTCTCAGGGATAGAAGATATTTCTCATGGAGGCAGCCTAACTCTGAGGAAAGCAATGCCAATTCAAGTACAGATTGCAACATATCTTCAACACCGTGTGAAGGGTTCACATCTTACCTGTGCATTTCAGATTAATACTCAGAATATAGGTTGTATTGATTTGAATATCTGAAATATCAATGGAACATCCCACTCAGTTTTTGATGAACAGTTTGAACAGTTTTACATAATCAAGCAGCTTGCATAGAAATTGTATGATGAAATTTTACATAGGTTCCTGGTACTGTTTTGTTCTTTTTTTTTGTTTTGTTATTTGCTAATATATGTATAAAATTTTATTGAAAATATGTTTTGGTTACCAAAATTTTGTTTGACGCCTAACAAAAGACAATGGATAGCCTTACCATCAGAATTAAAATAATCTAGATTAAATGACAAGTATGTTTATACTCAGCAGTAATTAATCAAACATGTTTTCCTTTGAGCTCAGTACTTTTTTTTTTGAGACGGAGTTTCAATCTGTCTCCCAGGATAGAGTGCAGTGGCGTGATCTAGGCACTACAACCTCCGCCTCCCAGGTTCAGGTGATTCGCCTGCCTCAGAATCCCGAGTAGCTGGGTCTACAGGTGCCAGCCACCATGCCCAGCTAATTTTTGTATTTTTAGTAGACATGGGGTTTCACCATGTTGGCCAGGCTGGTCCAAAACTCTTGATCTCAGGTGATCCATCTACCTCAGCCTCCCGAAGTGCTGGGATTACAGGTGTGAGCCACCATGCCTGGCCTTGATACTTTTATTTTTAAATGCTTTGTTGCACAAACAACTTTAACAAATCATTTTCAAAAATACTCTTAACAAGTCGTTTTAATTTTTTTAATATTACTTATAATGTATCTATTTTTATATCAGGTAGGAATGTTTTCTGCTTTAAGTAACACAGAAGATCCAAGTGGCAATGGTTCTTCAAAGAGGGGTTTATTTTTCTCAGATAACAAGAAGTCTAAAGGAGCTGGCCACTGGCATTAGTTTAGTGACTCAGTGATATCAAGGTCTGAGATTCCTTTAGCCTTTCCATCATGGAAACAAGATGGCCATTGCAGTTCAAGGCAGTGATTCTGTATTCAAAACAAAAAGAAGGGGAAGCAGAGCATTCTACATAGGATCCTTTTTTCTTAAATGTAAAACCTTTTTTAGAAATTTAGGTCATCTACTAGCCATAAATGTATAACATGATCACCCCTTGTTCCCAGAAAGTGGGGAAATGAAGCTGTAAGCCTTTCCAATCTCACTAATAGACGGTGGGAACGGAAAAAGGGGATTGTGAATAACCATGGATCAGACAACCAATAGTTTTGCCACTAGTTATAATTAGAGCAGAGGTCATTTTATATTTTAATCTTTTCTGTTATGTTTTCATAAAGCTCACTTTATTATTTTTTTCTTGAGACGGAGCCTTACTTTGTTGCCCAAGCTGGAGTGCAGTGGCCCAATTTTGGCTCACTGCAACCTCCACCTCCTGAGTTCAAGTGATTCTCCCACCTCAGCCTCCTGAGTAGCTGGGACTACAGGCATGCATCACCACGCCCAGCTAATTTTTTTGTATTTTTAGTAGAGAAGTGGGTTTCACCATGTTGGTCAGCTGGTCTTGAACTCCTGACCTCAGATGATCCACCCACTTAGGCCTCCGAAAGTGTTGGGATTACAGGCATAAGCCACTGTGCCCAACTGATAAAGCTCACTATAAAATGGCAGTCCAAGTACTTAAAAATTTTCTCATTGTTGGATATCTAATTTTATTTTCAGTGCTAATCTAATATTAAAAAAATACTACACTGATATCTTCATGTACACAGCTTTTTCTTTTTTCAAACTTTTTCCCTTTGATCAAAAGTTCCCCAAAGTAGGCAAGCCATAAGATTCTATCAGTTAATACTGCATTTGAAAACTTGGCTAAACTGAGGTTTCTAAAATTGTTTTTATTTCTCATATAATTCTGGTGTGAGAAGTTGAGGATGGTACAGCAGTTTTAAAATGTCTTAAATATTCTGGGCTCCATCTGGATTATTCTTTCATCATTTTAGTATGTAGTTTTCATCTTTTTGGTTATGAAGTATAGTTTCTTTATCTCTTGCCTCACATCTACATGCCAGGGGAGGAAATGGCCCCACCACCTTCTTGTCATTCATATCTGTGGAGCAGAGGTTTTTAAGAAACCCTCAACATATATTTTGCTGGCCAGAATTATGACATATGACCAGCCCTAATTGTAAAGAATGCTCGAAAATGTAGCTAGGCACGTTGCCACTCCAAACAAAAGTGGGGTTCTATTTTTAAAGGGGGAGGGTAGATATTGAGTAGGCAGCTAGCAGTCTACTATAAAAGGTTTAGAATACTAACCTGTACCACGGCTAGCTGTGTCATATAGCCTAATATTTTTTGCTGATATGATACTTGGGGTGGGGGTGTGGGGAGTGGGTTGGGGATTGCTTTAATAGAAGTGTCAATTGTTTTAATTTACATTTTCTCATAACTAGTGACTGAGCATACACTTAGGCATTCTACTCATACAGAATAAAATTACTGAGAACTAGATAATATTTGAAAGAAAGAATGTGGCCAGGCACAGTGGCTCACACCTGTAATCTCAGCACTTTGAGAGGCCGGGGCAGGTGCATCACGAAGTCAGGAGTTCAAGACCAGCCTGGCTAACATTGTGAAACCCCATCTCTACTAAAAATACAAAAATTAGCTGGACATGCCTGTAATTCCAGCTATTCAGGAGGCTGAGGCAGAAGAATTGCTTCAACCTGGAAGGTGGAAGTTGCAGTGAGCCAAGATCGCACTACTGCAATCCAGCCTGGGAGACAGAGCAAGACTCTTGTCTCAAAAAAAAAAAAAAAAAGCAATTTTGCATGTAAAAAATTTGGGCCAAGCTTAGTGGCTCATGCCTGTAATCTTAGCACTTTGAGAGCCCAGCCAAATGGCTCACTTGAGGGTCAGGAGTTTGAGACTAGCCTGGACATTTCACAACATGATGAAACACCCTCTCTACTAAAGATACAAAAAAATTAGCCAGGCATAGTGGCAGATGCCTGTAATCCTAGCTACTTGGGAGGCTGAGGCAGGAGAATCACTTGAACCCAGGAGGCGGAGATTGCAGTGAGCTGAGATCATGCCACTGCACTCTAGCCTGGGCAACACAGCAAGACTCCGTCTCAAAAAGAAAAAAGTTAATGCAGTTACACCTCTACTAGCAAGCTAGAGAATCTCTAATAGTTTAAGAAACCATTTTTATAATGACTTACCTCGGCATAAAGCTATTTTTCGGGAGGATAGAGACAAACAGAAATAAACATTTTATTTATTTTTTATTATTATTTTTTTGAGATGGAGTCTTGCTCTGTTGCTCAGGCTGGAGTACAGTGGTGTGATCTTGGCTCACTGTACCCTCCGCCTCCCGAGTAGCTGGGATTACAGGCACTTATCATCACAAGCTAATTTTTGTATTTTTAGTAGAGATAGTGTTTTGCCATGTTGGCCAGGCTGGTCTTGAACTCCTTACCTCAGGTGATCCGCCCACCTCAGCCTCCCAGCGTGCTCGTATTACAAGCATGAGCCACTGTGCCTGACCAGAAATATTTTAAACCAGAGAAGCAGATATTTTAAACGAAAAGGTCTTTACCAGGTGCACTTGTTGACTTCCTGTAGCTTCAGGGCTATCCCCTACCCCTACCCAGCTCCCAGCCTCGGGCACTGTATTAATCATACTGCTGATAAAGAAATACTGGAGACTGGGCAATTTACAAAAGAGGTTTAATTGGACTTACAGGTCAACGTGGCTGGGGAAGTTCTCACAATCATGAAGGAGGGCGAAAGGCACTTCTTAAATGGTAGCAGCAAGAGAGACTGAAGAACGGCTGATCCACCCACCTTGGCCTCCCAAAGTGGTGGGATTACACCATGCCTGTAATCCCACCACTTTGGGAGGCCAAGGTGGGTGGATCACCTGAGGTTAGGAGTTTGAGACCAGCCTGACCAACATGGTGAAGCCTCTACTAAAAATACAAAAAATTAGCCAGGCATGGTGGTGCATGCCTGTAATTCCAGCTATTCGGGAGGCCGAGGCAGGAGAGTTGCTTGAACCTGGGAGGCAGAGGTTGCAGTGAGCCAAGATAGCACCATTGCACTCCAGCCTGGGTGACAAGAGCAAAAATCAGTCTCAAAAAGAATAAGGAAGATGCAAAAGCAAAAACTTCTTATAAACCCTTTAGATCTCTTGAGACTTACTCACATCATGAGATTACCATGGGAAAGACAGGCCTCCATGATTCAATTACCTGCCCCTGAGTCCCTCCCACAACACGTGGTAATTCTAGGAAATACAGTTCAAATTGAGATTTGGTTGAGGACACAGTCAAACCATATGATTCTACTCCCTGGCCCCTCCAAATCTCCTGTCCTCACAATTCAAAACCAATCATGGCTTCCCAACAGTCCCCCAAAATCTTAACTCATTTTGGCGTTAACCCATAAGTCCACAGTCCAAAGTCTCATCTGAGACAAGGCAAATCTCTTCCCTCTATGAGCCTGTAAAATCAAAAGCAAGTTAGTTACTTAGTCTTAGATACAGTGGGGGTACAAGCATTGGGTAAATACAGCCATTCCAAATGGGAGACATTGGCCAAAACAAAGGGGCTATGGGCCCCATTCAAGTCCGAAATCCAGCGAGGCAATCAAATCTTAAAGTTCCAAAATGATCTCCTTTGACTCCATGTCTGGCATCTGGGTCACACTGATGCAAAAGGTGAGTTCCCATGGTCTTAGGCAGCTCCACCTCTATGGCTTTGCAGGGTACAGCCTCCTTCCTGGCTGCTTTCACGGGCTGGTGTTGAATGTCTGTGGCTTTTCCAGGTGCATGGTGCAAGCTGTCCATGGATCTACCATTCTGAGGTCTGGAGGATGGTCACCGTCTTCTCACAGCTCCACTAGGAGCTCCAACCCCACATTTCCCTTATGTACTACCCTAGGAGAGGTTCTCCATGAGAGCCCTGCCCCTGCAGCAAACTTCTGCCTGGGCATCCAGGTATTCCATACATCTTCTGAAATCTAGGTGGAGGTTCCCAAACCTCAATTCTTGACTTCTGTGTACCACAGGCTCAACACCACATGAAAGCTGCCAAGACTGGGGGCTTCCACCTCTGAAGCCACAGCCTGAGCTGTACTTTGGCCAACTGGAGCAACCTGGACAAAGGCACCAAGCCCCTAGGCTACACACAGCATGGGGACCCTGGGTCCAGCCTACGATTCCTTCTGGGCCTCCCAGCCTGTGATGAGAGGGGCTGCTATGAAGGTCTCTGACATGGCCTGGAGACATTTTCCCCATGGTCTTGGGGATCATTAGGCTCCTTACTTGTTACTTATGCAAATTATGCAGCTGGCTTGAATTTCTCCCCAGAAAATGGGTTTTTCTTTTCTATCATAGGCTGCAAATTTTCTGAACTTTAATCCTCTGTTCCCCTTTTAAAACTGAATGACTTTAACAGTACCCAAGTCACCTCTTGAATGCTTTGCTGCTTAGAAATTTCTTAAGCCAGATACCCTATATCCTCTCTCTCAAGTTCAAAGTTCCACAAATCTCTAGGGCAGGGGCAGAATGCCACCAGTCTCTTTGCTAAAACATAACAAGAGTCATCTTTGCTCCAGTTTCCAACAAGTTCCTCATCTCCATGTGAGACCACCCCAGCCTGGATTTTATTGTCCATATGACTATCAGCATTTTGGGCAAAGCCATTGAACAAGTCTCTAGAAAGTTCCAAACTTTCCTACATTTTCTTGTCTTCTGAGCCCTTCAAACTGTTCCAATCTCTGCCTGTTACCCAGTTCCAAAGTCATTTCCACATTTTTGGGTTATCTTTTCAGCAATGCCCCACTCTACTGGTACCAATTTATTAGTCCATTTTCACACTGCTGGTAAACACATACCTGACACTGGGCACTTTACAAAAGAAAGACATTTAATTGGACTTAATATTCCACGTGGCTAGGGAAGCCTTAGAATCATGGGAGATGGCGAAAGGCACTTCTTACATGGCAGCAGCAAGAGAGATTGAGGAAGAAGCAAGAGTGAAAACCCCTGATAAACCCATCAGATCTCGTAAGACTTATTCACTATTATGAGAATAGTTCACTACACGAGAATAGCACAGGAAAGACCAGCCTCCATGATTCAACTACTTCCCCCTGGATTCCTCCCACAACATGTGGGAATTCTGGGAGACACAATTCAAGTTGAGATTCAGGTGGGGACACAGCCAAACCGTATCAGACACCTTGTAGAATCCTAGGATTCCAAAAAGTTTAAAAATCACTGGTTGTTTTATCATGTTTTCCCACTCCAGATAAAAACTATGTATTGAAGGGATGATTATTTAAAAGTTCCAAATTGGCAAGGCATGGTGGTTCACACCTGTAATCCCAGCACTTGGGAGGCTGAGGTGGGTGGATCACTTGAGGTCAGGAGTTCGAGACCAGCCTGGCCAACATGGTGAAACCTCATGTCTACTAAAAGTACAAAAAATGAGCCAGGCGTGGTGGTGGGTGCCTGTAATCCCAGATACTCAGGAGGCTGAGGCAGAAGAATCGCTTAAACCCAGGAGGTGGAGGTTGCAGTGAGCTGAGGTCGTGCCATTGCACTCCAGCCTGAGCAATAAGAGTGAACTCCATCTCAAAAAAAAAAAAATAAGAATCCCAAATAATATAGAAACTTAATGTCAAAAATTTCAGAGAACTACTATATAATTTACTTGTGACTTTGTCTTTTTATACTATATATGTATATATTCATTATATATGCTTAAATATTCTGTGTGCAGCATCCTATAGCAAAATTTCTCTTAATATACCAGTTAACATCTTTCTCTGTAAATTCATGTAGATGTATTTCATCCTTTTTAACAGCTGCACAGAATCTCCTTGTATGTTAGCATCACAATTTAATGAAGTACCATCGAGGGACACTTAACCAAATAGTGAAAATCCTTATACGTACAAGTTTGCATATTCATTTACTTACTTAGGTTAACTTTGTAGAAGTGGAATTGCTGGGTTAAAGTGTATGTTTTAAAGTTATATATGCATTTTATTTTATCTTAGAGACAGGGGTTTCACCATGCTGGCCAGGCTGGTCTCGAACTTCTGACCTCAGGTGATCCACCCACATCAGCCTCCCAAAGTGCTAGGATTACAGGTGTGAGCCACCACACCCAGCCTATACGTGCATTTTTAAAACACAAATATTTGACTGGAAGCAGCAGCTCACTCCTGTATCCTAGCACTTTGGGAGGCCGAGGCAGGTGGATCACTTGAGTCCGGGAGTTCGAGACCAAGCTGGGCAACATAAGGAGACCCCGTCTCTATTATTACAAAAAAAAGTGCAAATATTCATTTATGTGGTATGCACTATAGTTTTCCTTTTTTTTAAAATTGTGCTTTCTGCAGTGCAAATTTTGTGTTATGTCCTTTTGTTATTGCGGTTAAAAAACATGACATCTGGCTGGGCCCGGTGGCTCACACCTGTAATCCCAGCACTCTGGGAGGCCAAGGCAGGCGAATCACCTGAGGTCAGGAATTCAAGACCAGCCTGGCCAACATGGTGAAACTCCATCTCTACTAAAAATACAAAAAAATTTAGCTGGGCATGGTGGCATGCACCTATAATCCCAGCTACTCGGGAGTCTGAGGCAGGAGAATCACTTGAACCTGGGAGGCAGAGGTTGCAGTGAGCCAAGATCCCACCACTGCACTCTAGCCTGGGCAACAAGAGTGAAACTCCGTCTCAAAAAAAAAAAATGAAATCCACCCTCAATAGATATTTTAAGTGTACAATACAGTATTGTTACCTATATGCACACTGTTATACAGATCTCTAGAACTTTTTAAATTTGCATGACTGAAACGCTATACCCACTGAACTCCTCATTTTCCCCTCCCATTATTCCTAAGTAACCACGATTCTACTTTCTGCTTCTAAGTTTGACCGCTTTAGATACCTCATAAAAGTGAAATGATGTGGTATTTGCTCTTCTGTAACTGGCTTATTTAACTTAGCATAATGTCCTCAAAGTTCACCATGTTGAAGCTAATGAAAATTTTTTTAAATTTATTGAGACAGAGT
The DNA here is from genome assembly GCA_963574635.1 of Cheracebus regulus. Classification (NCBI taxonomy): domain Eukaryota; kingdom Metazoa; phylum Chordata; class Mammalia; order Primates; family Pitheciidae; genus Cheracebus; species Cheracebus regulus. The sequence continues at coordinate 35,700 of CAUYQU010009971.1, forward strand.
CTCAATCTGTTGCCCAGGCTAGAGTGCAGTGGCACGATCTCAGCTGACTGCAACCTCCACTGCCCAGGTTCAAGCAATTCTTGTGTCTCAGCCCCTCAAGTAGCTGGGACTACAGGCGCCCACCACCACACCTAGCTAATTTTTTTGTATGTTTAGTAGAGACAGGTTTTTGCCATCTTGGCCAGGCTGATCTTGAACTCCTGACCTCAGGTGATCTGCCTGCCTCAGCCTCTCAAAGTGCTGGGATTACAGGCGTGAGCCACTGCACCCAGCCAAAAATCTTTTTTTTTTTTTTTTTTTAGAAAGATTCTTGCTCTGTCACCAGGCGCTAGGCTGGAGGGCAGTGGCGTGATCTCGGCTCACTGCAACCCCTGCCTCCTGGGTTCAAGCAATTCTCCTGCCTCAGCCTACCGAGTAGCTGGGACTACAGACGCCCAGCTAATTTTTATCTTTTAGTAGAGATGGGGTTTCACTATGTTGGCCAAGATGGTCTTGATCTCTTGACCTCGTGATGTGCCCACCTCGGCCTCCCAAAGTGCTGGGATTACAAGCATGAGCCACCATGCCCAGCCCAAAAATCTCCTTTTTTAAGGATAAATAGTATTCCATTATAGGCATATATCACATTTTGTTTATGCATTTATCCATTCATCCATAGATATAGAGGTTGTTTCCACCCCTTGGCTATTGTGAATGTTGCAATGAATGCAACTGAAAAGAACCCTTCAAAACCCTAATTTCATTTCTTTTGGATAAAAAACATTTCATCCTGGCTAATCCTGAGGCAGCAGTCACCACAAAAGAGGGAGCAGAGGAATTCCCGTAAGGGACTACTCCAAAACATCTGGAAATAAGGCTGGCTGAAATTCCAAAGAAAGAAGCACTAAGCACCAATGATCAGTCCAAAGTATTTATAAGGGAACCTACGTACAGAGGAGGCTGTGGTATCTCCTTGCTGGGACCGGCAAGAAAGAGATGCTCTCCCTGGGTATGTTTAACTGTGTATGTACACAATGACAGGGTCAGGAATAGAGTTTATATGAGGGCTTAAGAAATTTGGCTAGGAGAATCCAAGATGGCTGAATAGGAACAGCTCTGGAGTTCAGTTCCCAGCGAGAACACAGAGGGTAAGTGATTACCGCATTTCCAAACGAATTTTTACTGCCCACAGACCAGGAGATTCCCGGGTGGAAAAGCGCCATGAGATTCCAGCACAGCTGTTTCAGCTGGTGCAATGGGTCTCTGCACAAAAACTCACACAAATCTGGGCAGCCATTTCAACTGGTGCCTGGAACGCCTGGGAGACAGAGTCACCCATTCAACTGAAAAAAAAGGGGGCTGAAACAGCCAGGTGATCTGGCACAGCAGGTCCCACCCCCACAAAGACCAGCAATCTGAAACACTCTGGATTGAGTTTCACAGCAAGCACAGCTGGACCCGCAGCGGTCTGGCTCTGTAGGGCAAAGGGTGTCCACCATTACCGAGGCAGTCCACCATTAATGAGGCAATCCGCCATTACTGAGGCAGTTCTAACTCTACCTCTATAAACAAAACTGCAAGGAAGTTCTCACAGCAGCTGGGCAGAGCCCAGCAGCTCAGGAATGCCTCTGCTGGCAGACTGTGACTAGGCTACCTCATCACTGGGCAAGGCATCTCTGAAAAAAGGCAGCAGCACATCACAAACTTATAAATAAAGCCCCACTTTCCCAGGACAGAGTACCTGGGGAAAAAAGGTGGTTATGAGTTCCACTGCAACAGACTTAAACATAACTGCCCAGCATCTCTGAATGGAATAAAGGAGCTTACAGCTCAGCACTTGAGTTCCTATAAGGGACAGACTGTCTCCTCAAGCAGCTCCCCAACCCCAGTATATCCAAAGAGACACCTCATAAAGGAGAGCTCAGGCTCTCCTTTATCTGGCGGGTATCCTTCTGGGACACAGATAACAGAAGAAGAAACTGGCAGCAACCCTTACTATTCTGCAGCTGCCACAGGTGATCCCCAGGCAAGCAGGGTCTGGAGTGGACCTCCAACAGTCCTACAGCAGAGGCGCCTGTTAGAAGGAAAACTAAAAACTGAAAGGAATAAATTCATCATCAACAAAAAAGACATCCACTCAGAGACCCCATCCCAAAGTCACCAGCTACAAAGACCACAGGTAGATAAATCCACAAAGATGGGAAGAAACCAGCACAAAAAGGATGAAAACACCCAAAACCAGAATGCCTCTCCTCCTCCAAGGGATCACAACTCCTCACCAGCAAGGGAACAAAGCTTGATGGAGAATGAGTCTGATGAATTCACAGAAACAGGCTTCAGAAGACGGTTAATAACAAATTTTTCTGAGCTAAAAGAAGATGTCCTAAACCAATGCAAAAAAAGTAAGAACCTTGAAAAAAGGTTTGACAAAATGCTAATGAGAATAAACAGCTTAGAGAAGAATATAAATGAATTGATGAAGCTGAAAAACAAAACACGAGAACTTCGCGAATCATACACAAGTTTCAATAACCGAGTCAACCAAGGAGAAGAAAGGATATCAGAGACTGAAGATCAGCTCAATGAAATAAAAAGAGAAGGCAAGATTAGAGAAAAAAGAGTAAAAAAGAAATGAACAAAGCCTCTAATAAATACGGGATTATGTGAAAAGACCTCATCTGAGTTTGATAGGTGTACCTGGATGTGATGGAGAGAAGGAATCCAAACTGGAAAACACTCTTCAGGATATGATCCAGGAGAACTTCCCCAACCTAGCAAGGCAGGCCAATATTCAAGTCCAGGAAATACAGAGAACACCACAGAGATATTGCTCAAAAAGAGCAAACCCCTAGGCACATAATCGTCAGATTCACCAGGGTTGAAATGAAGGAAAAAATACTAAGGGCAGCCAGAGAGAAAGGTCAGGTTACCCACAAAGGGAAGCCCATCAGACTCATAGCAGATCTCTTGAAAGAAACCCTACAAGCCAGAAGAGAGTGGGGGCCAGTATTCAACACCTTAAAGAAAAGAACTTTCAACCTAGAATTTCATATGCAGCCAAACTAAGCTTCATAAGCAAAGGAGAAATAAAATCCTTTATGAACAGGCAATTGCTCAGAGATTTCATCACTACCAAGCCTGCTTTACAAGAGCTCCTGAAAGAAGCACTAAACAGAGAAAGGAACAACCAGTACCGGCCACTCCAAAAATGTACCAAATGGTAAAGGGCATTGACACAATGAAGAAACTGTGTCAACTAGTGGGCAAGACAACCAGCTAGCATCAAAATGGCAGGACCAAATTCACACATAACAATATTAACCTTAAAAGTAAATGGGCTTGCCAGGCGTGGTGGTTCACACCTGTAATCCTAGCACTTTGGGAGGCTGAGGTGGGTGGATCACCTGAGGTCAGGAGTTCAAGACCAGCCTGGCCAACATGGTGAAACCCCACCTTTAAAAAAAAAAAAAAAAAGTAAATGGGCTAAATGCCCCAATCAAAAGACACAGACTGGCAAATTGGATAAAAAGTCAAAAACCCACTGGTGTGCTGTATCCAGGAAACCCATCTCATGTGCAAGGACACACATAGGCTCAAAATAAATGGATGAAGATTTACCAAGCAAATGGAGAGCAAAAAAAAAGCAGGAGTTGCAATCCTAGTCTCTGATACAACAGACTTTAAACCAACAAAGATCAAAAGAGACAAAGAAGGGCATTACATAATGGTAAAAGGATCAACACAACAAGAAGAGCTAATGATCCTAAATATATATGCACCCAATACAGGAGCACCCAGATATATAAAGCAAGTTTTTAATGACCTACAAAGAGACTTTGACTCCTACACAATAATAGTGGGAGACTTTAACACTCCACTGTCAATATTAGATCAACAAGACAGAAAATTAACAAGAATATCCAGTACTTGAACACAGATCTGGGCCAAGCAGACCTAATAGACATCTACAGAACTCTCCACCCCAAATCCACAAAATATACATTCTTCTTAGCACCACATCACACTTACTCTAAAATTGACCACATAATTGGAAGTAAATCACTCCTTAGTAAATGCAAAAGAATGGGACTCATAACAACCAGTCTCTCAGACCACAGTGCAATCAAAACAGAAATCAGGATAAAGAAACTCACTCAAAACCACACAACTACATGGAACCTGAACAACTTGCTCCTGAATGACGACTGGATAAATAATGAAATGAAGGCAGAAATAAAGATGTTCTTGGAAACCAACAAGAACGAAGACACAACGTACCAGAATCTCTGGGCCACATTTAAAGCAATGTCTAGAGGAAAATTTATAGCAATAAGTACCCACATGAGAAGCAAGGACAGATTTAAAATTGATACCCTATCATCAAAATTGAAAGAAAAGAGCAAGATGAAAAATCCAAAGCTAGCAGAAGACAAGAAATAACTAAGATCAGAGCAGAACTGAAGGAGATAGAGACACAAAAAACCCTTCAATCAATCAATAAATCCAGGAGCTGGTTTTTTGAAAAGATCAACAAAATAGACCACTAGTCAGATTAATAAAAATTAAAAGAGAGAAGAGTCAAATAGATGCAATAAAAAACGATAAAGGGGATATCTCCATGGATTCCACAGAAATACAAACTACCATCAGAGATTACTACAAACAACTCTATGCACATAAACCAGTAAACCTGGAAGAAATGGATAAATTCCTGGACACTTGCACCCTCCCA
>CAUYQU010009975.1:0-18674 GCA_963574635.1 Cheracebus regulus
TCGTGTTGTGTTTTTCAGCTCCATCAATTCACTTATATTCTTCTCTAAGTTGTCCGTTTTCGTTAACATTTCGTTAAATCTTCTTTCAAGGTTCTTAGTTTCTTTGCATTGGGTTAGAATATGTTCTTTTAGCTCACAGAAATTTCTTATTATCCACCTTCTGCAGCCTGATTCTGTGAGTGCATCACACTCATCCTCCGTCAAGCCTTGTTCTCTTGCTGATGAGGAGCTGCGATCCCCTGTAGGAGGAGAGGCATTCTGATTTCGGGTGTTCTCAGCCTTTTTGCACTGGTTTCTTCCCATTTTTGTGGATTTATCCACCTGACATCTTTGTAATTGCCAACTTTCAGATTGGGTCTCTGAGTGGACTTTGGGCTTGTTGGTTATGAAGTTTTTTCTGTTTCTTAGTTTTCCTTCGGGGGGCGCCCCTTCTCCGCAGAGCTGGGCCTTTCTGGGTTCAGCTGTTCTGGCTCTCAGTCCTCAGCGCTTCCAATTGCTGTTCTCCTTGTGGGGATGGGACCAGCAGAGCCCGACTAAAAGGGCACCGAGTCCCGTATGCTCTGCAGCGAGAAGCGCCGTGCCTGGGCACCGGCAAAACAGCCGCGTCGGCCAAAAGAGTCGCGCTGGTGACCCATGTGGCTCCTTCACCGGGAATCTCCCAGTTCGTGGGCATCAAAAATTCGTCTGCAATTGCAGCACCCACTCACTCTCTGTGCTTTCACTGGGAGCTACAATCCTGAGCTGCTGCTACGTGGCCATCTTGGATCTCTCTCCCTAATTTTAAATTTTTTTAAAAAATTTAATGTTGAAGAGAGTAGGATGGATCAAGAACAAAACACCACAGCCCTAGTGACTCCATGGAAGCTTCGGCTGGCCTCCATAAGGTTATTGTAGAGAGTATTTAAAAAGCAATCTTAGATTTGTTTGGGGGCAGGTTACATTTGCAGAATGCCGAGAATGTTGATTTCTTTTATCTCTGTATCTACTGGCATGAGAGAATAGAACTAAGGGGGAAAACTAATTTTGCTTTCAAAATTGTATTATTCTGCAAATAGGTTTTAAAACTACAAATAAATACTGGTTTGGAATGAGGAGTTTGAAAGAATGAAGACCTCTTCACTTCTAGACTGTAAATTCCTTGAGGACAGGGTCTGCATCACATTCATATTTGAACCCTCAGACTGAGCACAGACCCTGACAATAACAAATTATCCAGAAGTATTGTTTTTAAAATTTTATTTTAATTAATTTATTTTTTCTAGAGATGGTGTCTCGCTACATTGCATGGCCTGAAGTGCAATGGCTATTCATAGGTGCAATCATAGCATTCTATAGCCTTGAACTTCTGGGCTCATGATATTCTCCTGCTTCCGCCTCCTATCTGGGACTACAGGTGTGGGCCACCATGCTGTCAGCTTATATATATATATATATATTTTGTCATGAATTAAGAAAAACAGTTTCTTGAGTAGGAAAAACATCAAATAGCTTATTTTAGTACAGAGACAAAAAATAATTAATTCTCCAGAGTTTTCATTTTTTTATAGATTATTTTGATGTCATAGATATAACGAGGAAAAGTCAACCAAAATCAAAAGAAAAAATTCTAATTAGATTGCATTATAATATATATTTACAGCTTGCCTATCTCTGTAAGAAAATCGTAAGTACAATAAAATAAAACATACAAAACAAAACCATAAAAGGGAAACTAGAGAAGAAAATTACGTTAAGAAAACATCCTTGAGAAAAGTCCTAGCGATTTAGCAAGACATTTGGCTCTGAGTTTCCTATAAGCCACTGTATAGAGGAAAACATGATGAAATACACACTTCTTACTGTCCAATAGAAGGAAATATTGTAGTTTAACAGAAAAGACAAACTTTTTCCTGGCCCTGAGATAATTTATCATATTTGAACTTATACAGATGACATGGAAAAAAATAGAAACAGCATCCTTAATGCCAATTTTATAAATAAAGATGAAAGACAAAATATATGTGAGACCACTTCTGTTTTCAGTAGTGAGTGGGAGATGAGGACGTAACATCCAGTCATGGTTCTACAAAAGCTGTTTCCTGAGGGTAATATGGTGTACTTTTGTTTCTCTGGAATGATACAATGTAAAACTTGGAGAGGATTAGGAACCGAATATTGGCCAGGCACAGCAGCAAGTGCCTATAATCCCAGCATTTTGGGAGGCTGAGGAGGGAGAATCATTTGTGGCCAAGAGTTCAAGACCAGTCTGGGCAACATAGCAAGACCCTATCTCTCAATTAAAAAATTAGCCAGGCTTGGTGGCACACACTTGTAATTCCAGTTACTCAGGAGGCTGAGGCAGGAGGATCCCTTGAACCAAGGGTTAGCAGGTTGCAGTGAGCTACACTTGCACCACTGCACTCTAGCCTGAGAGATACAGCGAGATCCCCTTGCTTAAAAAAAAAGAAATACAGTGTCTCCCTTGGTTATATGTATCTTGAAGTACTAGGGTCAGTCAAGGTGCATCAGAAGTTAGGGGTGGGGTGGTGCATGAGTTTGTAGAGGCTTGGAAGGTGTGGGGAGAACTAGGCCATGGGGGAGAGCTCTGAGCCTTCACCTCTACTCTTGTCCCTGCTTCAACCAGTGATGTTTCTCTCTTCTAGGTTTTAAATTTTCAGGTCCTTATAATATTTCCTTTGAAAGGAAAGGTCTGCTGGAAGATGGGAGAATCTGGTGTATTATACATGTTTATTGATGAAGCCTTCCCTGACCACCCTATTTAAAAATCACCCACCTGCCCTGGTCCAGCACTCCTTATCTGCTTTCCCTGCTTTGTTTTCTCAACAAAGCTTACCAACATTTAATTTACTATATAATTTCCTTCTTTACTTTGTATATTGGTCAGGGTTAGAGCAGGAAACAGTACCCTTGAACTGGAGGACAGTGTAATAAAAGAATGGTTAACAAAAGTGTGGGCAAGTTTTATGGAAGCTTCAGAGGGTCATTGTGATGTGATGGGGTCAGCAGCCGTGGTGGTGGTGGTGGTGGTGGTGGTGGTGGGAGCCATTGCCACCCCAAGGCCTATAGAGGAAAGTGAGAGAACAGTTACCAGGACAGAGGCACCTAGAGAGGATAGCAACATGAAGCAGGCTGCCTCGTGGAGAGGGATGCCTCCATCCCTTGACGAATCAACTCAACTTTATTCTCTTGTTCTCTGATCTCTTGCAAGTTCCTCCCATTGGCTAAATCCAGCTGGAGGCAGATAAGAAAGTGAGCTTGTGGATGCAGTCTATACAGATGGGCCTTGCAGGGCACAGATCAGAGTGAAGAGTGGACCAGGAGGTGCACAAAGACAACGTCTTCTGTATTTCATTTGTCTTTTTCCTCCCACTAGTCTATAAGTTCTACGAAAGATGAGATTTTTTGTTTGTTTGTTTAGATGGGGTCTCACTCTTGCTGCCTTGGCTGGAGTGTGGTGGCACAGTCATAGCTCGCTGCAGCCTCAAACACCTGGGCTCAAACAATCCTCCCACCTCAGCTTCCTAAAACACTGGGATTACAGGTGTAAGCCACTGCAATGATCTCCTTTCATCTCTTGCATCCCTTGTGCTTCGATGAGTGCCTGGCTCAGAGTTGGTACTCAAATATTTCTTCAATAAAGGAATATCAATTGTTTTCATGTGAGTTTCAGAACTCAACTACAATAGTGTAGTCATCACAGGCTATTTATATCACCACAGGATATACTTTTTGATTTGTTCTCCTTGTCTCTCTTATTTATATGAGTAATAGTTAACACTCCTCCCTCTCTCTCTCTCTGTCTCTATGTGTGTGTGTGTGTGTGTGTATGTGTGTATGTGTGTGTGTGTGCTTGTAGCCCCAAAATTAGTGTATATAAATTTATTATATTATTAGTTCTTTTGAAATGGTCTTCAGCTAGATTTTGAGTAACCATATTTCGAAGAAAACCCTTCTACACAGGCATTTTCTGTTTATTAACATAATTCAAATCATTAAATCACCTTTATTTCATATGTGTCTCAGGCTGCCAAGGACAGCATTATCTTCTTAAGTCCTATGCCTTTCAATATAGAAATAATCATAGCATAAAACATCAAGTACAACAACATTTATATTATTAAACTGTTAAAGATTTAGCACAGAAAAAACTGTTTTGAACACCCTTCTGCTAGGGCAAAAAAAAAAAAAAAAAGGAAGGTCAGTGATTTATTTGAATGGACAGATGGGTCATAATGTATTCCTTCATAGTGATCTAATTTGGTCTCTGACAAGCTGTAAAAAGAAGTGACTCAGAGTACAATGTCCTTCACTGACACAAATGTGGGGCTCCAGGGAACAGGCTTCTCTACCTACCCTGCCCCAGGGGCTGGGCAAGGGTTGAGGTCTGCCTCTTTAGATACAGGCATCAGACAGTCTGGGAATTACAGAGACCGGGAGCAACACCTTGACTCACCTCAGGGAGTCTGTAGGAAACTAGTGCCATCTGTCAGTGTCAGAGAGGCTCAACTCAAATGGCAGGCATAGCTGAGAAAATGAGCAGGTGTCTGCTGCCCTGGCAGAATCTGGGGAAGAGTCTTGAGACTTGGGCTCCATAGATGGCACTCCCTCTAAGGCAATTTGGGAATATCATGACAGGTTTCTATCAAAGTGAGTGTGGTTGATTGCTCTAAATGTGTGCTGTCCCTTAATGGGGTACTGCTCCCCAAAGGAGGATTTCACATTCCCTCTCTGTTGATATCAGGAATGATCATGTGACTTGTGTTGCTGGTAAAGTGGGGACAGAAGCTTCTGTTCTGCATGCTTCATTTTGCTACTGAAACACCAGGGCTTCAGTCTAGATCCTGCTGCTTTTCTCACAGGGAGCCAATCATTGGGACAATGAGTATTGTCAGGGAAGAAGGTTTTGAGTGCTGCAGCCAAGGAGATGGGAGATCACTCTAAAATCCATCTCCCTGCCCAGCTAAGATCAGAGGTTTATATATCAGGAAAGAAATGTAATTACATGCAGGAAAACAAGAATTAAGGAGGGGTAAGAAAGAGGAGTTGGTCAACAGGAAACAGGTGGTTGGTTACGTGATCATGATGGTGAGGTGTCTGGTGTCTCACTGTCCACATGATCTGGTGGGTTTCAGTTCCTTGATACTATCTGGGAGGTCTGACGGTTGGTTTCTTGAGAAAGGAACTCAGATAAGACAACTGTAACTTTCTCAAATTTGAAGACTGGGAGGGTCAATTTCTATGTTTATTTGAAAGAAACAATAAATATCAGTTTGATGGAACAATTGGCCAGTTTAGATTTGCCTCTGCCAAAGACAATGTTCCCCAGGGAGCTTGTTTCATTAGCTTGTGTCCTGGAGTAAAGACACATGCCCACCCACAGTGGACATATAATATGAATGGGAAATAAACCTTTATTGAAATAAACCATTCTTTCTGGAATTGGCCACTCCAGAAGGACAAATACTGGAAGCTGCAGTGTAAGACACTGAGATTTTGGGGGTCAGTTGTTACCACAGTGTAACTTAGGCTATGTGGACTGATACAAGAAAGTCACATCTCTCTCTGTCCCTATTTGTTCATCCTATGGCAGGTAATGGTTGTCATGAGCAAATAACTTGTAGAACTCACTAACCAGGTAAAATGATAAACAATGAAAGCTGAGGAACTTGAAGCAGGAACTGTCAGGTTAATGGAGAGTTAGCAAGACACAATCACTGCCTACCAAGAAATAATTAGAACTTGAAAGTAGCCAGAGCCAGGGTATGCTGGTTGCTTCTGAGGCTCTAAGTAGCTCCTGCTGGTCATTTGAGGTTTTTGTATGATGCACTGAAAGGAAGATATCAGGGAACTGTTATAGCAGTCTATGCCAAAGACATGGAAAGCATGCTTGGGCAATAGGTACTGGCATAATATAACAATAACGTCTGGAATTGGCAATCCAAAAGGACAAATACTGGAAGCTGCAGAAGGTAGAAGCATTAAAAACTGTCAAGTACAGGACAGACAGGCTAACTTAATGGGTGAGCTCAGTCCACTCCAGGGCTGATAAGTCCTATCACTCTCCCTTTCTACAGTCGTTCCTCCTAAGAGACATATAAATCATATCCAATGACCTAGTAAAATAATAAGGTTTGTCTGAGTTTTGACAACAGAAAATAATCGAGAGCCTCAAATTCAGAGGGAGAGAAATAGAAGGTATTTTAAAATTGCTTTCTCATGAGAATAGGGGAAATCTGGAGATGGACAAAAGGTTATGCTCTATCCACAAGTTGTCAGTTTTCTGAAAATGTCCACAAATCTGTCATACTTCAGAGGAGATACAGAAAAGAGGCTCAGTGAGATTGCTTTTCTGCTACACATTGTCTCTGTAAGGTACTTGAATGGTCTGTTTCTGGCAGGAGGTTAATTTATTGGAGATTAAACTTTTTCTTTCCTTCCTTCCTTCCTTCCTTCCTTCCTTCCTTCCTTCCTTCCTTCCTTCCTTCCTTCCTTCCTTCCTTTCTGTCTCTTTCTTTCTTTCCTTCTTTCTTTCTTCTCACCCCTTCCACCATGTGAAGACATCATGTGCCTTGCCCCTTCCACCATGTGAAGGAGCTGCCTTGCCCCTCTACCACATGAATTCTGGAGGTACACAAGCATTCAGACAATAGCAGCAATAATTTTCTTCACTTGTCAAAAAATGGCACTGCTAGATCTATTTTTTAAATTGCAACCAAATGTAACAACTCTCTTCAACTCCTGTGATTTAAGAGAAGTCCAGCCTCCAAAATGGCAGAGTCCACTGGTGGCTGGTCCACCGCAAGTGAGAGTTTCCTGTTCTTCTTTGTTCCTTCTCATGGTTCCACCATGACAAGGCACCATCTATGAACCAGGAAACGGGCTCTTACTAGACAACATCTGTTGGCATCTTAATTGTGGCTTCCCAGCCTCCAGAACTTTGAGAAATAAATTTCTGTTGTTTGTAACTTATACAGTTTATGGTGTTTTGTTAGTTATAGCAGCCCAAATAGACTAAGACAGTTGCCTTATACTACACTGTGTCCCCCATTCCTATTTGTATTTTGAAGTTCCAGCTCCCAATGTGACGATGGGATTTGGAAATGAGACATTAGGAAGTAATTATATTTAGATGAGGTCATGATGGCAGGGCTCTCACAATGGAATTAATGCTCTTATAAGAAGAGACATGAGGGAGCTTGTTTCCTCTCTCTCCACTGTAGGAGAATATAAGGAGAAGGTGGCCATCTGCAAGACAGGAAAAGACCAGATCCTTTCCAGAACCTGACCATGTTGGCACCCTGATCTCAGACTTTGATCCCCAACAACTGTGAGAATGTAAGTTTCTGTTGCTTAAGTCATCCATACTGTGGTATTTTGTTATGGCAGCCTGAGTAGAGTAAGACAATGATCAAGTGGGAAAGGGTCAAATGTCCTACCATTGTGCTATTGGCTTCATCTTATTAAAAATTCTAATATCTTATTTTTCATATTAAGTCCTAAAGTGACAGGTTCAGGATATTCAAGATTCTACATGTATCACACAAGCCATTCAAAATCATAAACAATGTTTTTTAAAATTAATAAATCCCATCCTTTATTCAAGATAGTTTTGACTCTCCTAGCCCTTTTGCATTTCTATGTAGTTCTAAGAATCAGTTTGTCAGTTACCACTCTCACTCTTTAATGGAATACTCTTGATCCACTGATCCATTTTGTTAAATTTGAGCTATAATATGAATAGCAAAATGCAAATATAGAAGATGTAAATAATGAAATGTACATAGGGCAAAAATGTGACTAATGTGCAAATAATGTGGAAATATGCAAATTTCCACAGATAGAATACACAGGAATAACATAGATAGAAACTGTCACCACTTTCTTATGGAGGCAAACAGGCAGCCTAGTATGCAGGAGAGAAAAGGGGTACAACTTGTCTAGCTCCTTTGAATGTAATCCTATGATTCAGTGGTTCCCAACTCAGGGGCCAGGGACCAGTCTGTGGCCTATTAGGAATAGGGCTGCACAGCAGGAGGTGTGTGGCTGGCAAGTGAGCATTATCATCTGAGCTCCACCTCCTGTCAGATCAGCAGAGGCTGACCAGGATCAGTGGCTCATGCCAGTAATCCCAGCACTTTGGGAGGCTAAGGTGGATCATCTGAGGTCAGGAGTTCGAGACCAGCCTGGCCAACATAGTGAAACCCTGTCTCTAAACAAAATACAAAAATTAGCCACGTGTGGTGGTAGGCACCTGTAGTTCCAGCTACTCAAGAGGCCGAGGCATGAGAATCACCTGAACCCAGGAGGCGGAGGTTATAGTGAGACAAGATTGCACCACTGCACTTCAGCCTGGATGACATATCAAGACTCAGTCTCAAAAAAAAAAAAAAAAAAAATCAGCAGAGGCATTAGACTCTATTGTAAATTGCACATGTGAAGGATTTAGGCTGTGTACTCTGCATGAGAATCTAGTCCCTCCACCCCCAGTCCATTGAAAAATGGTTTTCCATAAAACTGGTCTCTGGTGCCAAAAAGTTGGGGATTGCTGCTTTAATAAAAATGTGCAAAAATGCAAATAAAATGAAAGTAAGTTAACCAATAAATTTGTACTATTAACTTGGTGTTAGCTGACATGAATTCACTTTTATGTCCTTTTATGTCCTTTCAGTACTTGCACAAACTTTAAAAACCACATGGTTGTTAGAATATGATGGGATTTCTGTGAAAAGATCTTAGTCTGGGCTGCTATAACAAAATACCTTAGAATGGGTAGTTCATAAACAACAGAAATTTATTGCACACAATTCTAGGGACTGGGATGTCCAAGATCAAGACACCCGCAGATTTGGTGTCGGTTGAGGACCTATTCCTCAGAGATGGCACCTTCTAGAGGACACCATATATCTTTGCATGGTGGAAGGGGCAAATGGCCCTTGCACTGCTTTTACAAGGTCACTAATCCCTTTTATGAGGGCTCTGCTCTTGTAACTTCAGCACTTCCTAAAAGGTCCCACCTCTTAATACTATCACGTTGGCAATTAAGTTTCAACATCTAAATTTAGAGAGAATTCATTATTAACCTAACATTTCAAATTGGGGAAATGTATGTGAACAAAATGGTTTCAACACCTTTTCCTGTAAAATTGTCAAACTCCTATTCATTTGCTATGAATAGCAAAATAAATAGCATTTTGCTATTCATATTATAGCTCAAGTTCAACAAAATGGATCTGTGGGTCAAGAGTGTTCCATTAAAGAGTAAGAGTGGTAAATGACAAACTGATTCTTAGATCTATATGGAAATGCAAAGAATCTAGGGTAATGAAAACTATCTGACAGACCATTTGGTAGATCCCTGGAGACCGCCAATTATCAATGAAGTGTAAGAAACTCCAAAAGTCAAGGTGACAACGTTAATTTCAGACAAAGTAGAATTTAAGGTTGAGAAATGCTATGCTGGAAGAGCAAGATGAATAACTTTCAACCCATTAAAGGAAATAAATTTGAATAAAGAAAACAACATAAGCATTTTCTCATGTCATAAAAAAAACTCTTTGGAACCTTTCTTTTAACTGGCTGCTTAATATTCTATTGTGTAGTTGACCAGCAAACTGAATTCAAAAGTATAGTAAAAGATTTCTCCATCATAACAACACAACAGTGATTTACTATTAGGACTTTTATTAATATTATAAATCAAATCAATAGGTTCAGGGAAAAATAACAGTAATGGATGACAAAAAGGCACTTTAAAAATTCAACACCAAGTTCATGTTTTGCTATGTTCTTTAATAACTTTCTATAGCATGGAGATTTATATTTCCTTGAAAATATGTAAGAACTAAAACAAATTCTTCCAGAAGCCTTTTATTTTTAAGATAATGATTTGATAACTTGCATTTCTTGGTTATTGATGATTATTGATCTATTCAGATTTTGTTGAGCTTTATAAGTCCATTTTATTCATTTAAATTTTCACAGAAAATTGTCTATTTTTTAATAATAAAATGTACGGGCATGGAATTATGACTAGTCCTCTACTATCATTTATTATTCTCCTTTCTAGCTTTTAAAATAGTTTCCTTTTTGTCTTTATTTTTGTGAATTTCTATTTTCATTGATCAGGTTTATCAGAAGTTTGTCTGTTACATTTTTTCATCAAAATTTTCTTCATTTATTTATAAAAACTACTTAAAAATTCATTAATTTCTGTTTTTATCTCTATTATTTTTCTCTCTGCATTATTTAGGCATTATATTTATTTGTTTGATTGCCTATGTCTTTCAACTTGAGTTGGATTATAATATTTTATTTAAAAAATTTTAATAACAAAAATTAAGATTATATATTTTCCTTTTAGGGCAATTATTAGTTTATTCGACATTCTTACTGAATGCTGGCTGGGGAACAGGCAATATTTCAGGTGCTGGGGATACAACAGTGAACAAAACAGACAAAAATCCCTAGCTTCATGGAGCTTATATTCTAGTAGGAGATGTTGAAAATTAAAGATGTAATACATTATGTAGTATACAGGAAAGTGATAAATTCTAGGAAAATAATAACAGCAGAAAGGGGAGATAAGGAATTCTGAAGAGTAGAATTTGTAACATAATTAATGCTATACTTTAATTTTATTTTTGTCTAAATAGTATGGATTTGCATTTTTTCTCCTTTGCCAAAATTTATTGAGAAGAGTGGTTTAAATTTTCTAAATGGATTTTAAAACTCTTATCGTTTATTTCTAGTTTCGTTGAATTGTGGTTTGAGGATGTGACCTGTACAGGTTTTGGGCTGGTGTATTTATTAATGTTTTCTTTGTGGCTGGGCTGTGTCAGTTTCCATTGTTCTCAGTGCAAGTGCCTGAAAACCCAACTGAGAGGCTTGAATGACTAAGGGGCTGATTGTGCCCTGCAACAAGTCCACAGGAGAAAGCCCTGGATGGCCTTGAAGGAAGCAGGCTTTTTCTCTTTTTCTGCTCTGCCAACTTATGGTGCTGCATCTTGGGTATCCTGTGTATGGTCCAAGCAGAAAGGAAGAGGAACAGGAAGAGGATGCACATGTAGATTTGTGTTTCTGTTTCTTTGGCAAGTACTGAACCACATGGGCACTGCTGGCCACAAGATAGCCTAGCTGGGTTTGTTTTCAGTTTTCTAATCTCTAGCTTAAAGAATAAAGTTTATAATGACTGTCAGATAGGCCAACCTAATGAATCTAGTACAATATCAATTTTTATATATGTAACAAAGATACAGAAACTATATATTTTTGTGGGGGTCCTTGGCTCTCCAATATTAAAAATCATTTATGTCATTGTTTATTTTTTGCATACTTGACCTGTCAAAAGCTAAAAATGGTCTAATATAGTGTGATGGAATAAACATATTTTTGTTTCTGCTTTCATTTTCAATAATTCAGGTAGCTGGCTAGAAGGCTGAATAGGAACAGCTCTGGTCTGCAGGTCCCAGCAAGATCAATGCAGAAAGTGAGTGATTTCTGCATTTCCAACTGAGGTACCCAGCTCATCTTATTGGGACTGGTTAGACAGTGGGTCCAGCCCATAGAGTAAACTGAAGTAGGATGAGGTGTCACCTCACCCAGGAAGAACAAGGGGTCAAGGAACTCCTTCCCCTAGCCAAGGGAAGGCATGAGGGACCTTGCTGTGAGGAACAGTGCACTCGAGCAAAAATACTATGCTTTTCCCACGGTCTTCACAACCCACAGACCAAGAGATTCCCTTGGGTTCCTATGCCACCAGGGCCCTGGGTTTCAAGTAGAAAACTAAGCAGCCGTTTGGGCAGACATCAAGGTAGCTGCAGGAGTTTTTTTACATACCCCAGTGGCTCCTAAAATGCCAGCAAGATAGAACCATTCACTTCTCTAGTAAGGGGGCTGAAGCTAGGGGACCAAGTGGTCTAGCTCAGTAGATCCCACTCCCACGGAGCCCAGCAAGCTAACTGCCTTGAAATTCTCACTGCCAGCACAGCAGTCTGAAGTCGACCTGGGATACTCGAGCTTGGTGGGGGAGGGGTGTCCACCATTACTGAGGCTTGAGTAGATGGTTTTCCCCTCACAGTGTAAACAAAGCCACTGGGGAGTTCAAACTGGGCAGAGCCCACCTGAGTGCCCAAAGTTGCTGTAGCCAGACTGCCTCTCTAGATTCCTCCTCTCTGGGAAGGGCATCTCTGAGAGAAAGGCAGCAGCCCCAGTCAGGGGCTTATAGGTAAAACTCCCATCTCTCTGGGACAGAGCACTTAGGGGAAGGGGTGGCTGTACGTGCAGCTTCAGCTGCACATTCAGTAAATGTTACTGAATGTGCATTCAGTAAATGTTACTGCCTACCAGCTCTGAAGAGATCTCACAGCACAGTGCTTGAGCTCTGCTAAGGGACAGAATGCCTCCTCAAGTGGGTCACTGACCCCTGTGCCTCTTGACTAAAAGACATCTCCCAGCAGGGATTGACAGAGACCTCATACAGAAGAGCTCCAGCTGGCATCTTGTGAGTGCCCCTCTGGGATAAAGCTTCCAGAGGAAGGAACAGGCAGCAATCTTTGCTGTTCTGCAGCCTCTGCTGGAGATACCCAGGCAAACGGTATGGAGCAGACCTCCAGCAACCCAACAGAGCTGCAGCACAGGGTCCTGACTGTTAGAAGGGAAACTAACAAACAAAGGAATAGCATCAACATCAACAAAAAGGACATCCACGCAGGAACTCCATTTGAAGGTCACCATCATCAAAGACCAAAGGTAGATAAATCCACGAAGATGAGGGAAAACCAGTGCAAAATGGCTGAAAATTCCAAAAACCAGAATGACTTTTCTCATACAAAGGATCACAATTCACCAGCAAGGGAACAAAACTGGATGGAGAATGAGTTTGATGAATTGACAGAAGTAGGCTTCAGAAGATGGATAATAAACTCCTCTAAGCTAAAGGAGGATGTTCTAACCCAATGCAAGGAAGATAAGAACCTTGAAAAAAGATTAGATGAATCGAAAACTAGAATAACCGGTTTAGAGAAGAAGATAAATGACCTGATGGAGCTGAAAAACACAGCACGAGAACTTCGTGAAGTATACACAAGTATTAATAGCTGAATTGATCAAGCAAAAGAAATCAGATATTGAAGATCAATTTAATGAAATAAAGCTTGTGAAGATAAGATTAGTGAAAAAAAATGAAAAGGAACAAACAAAGCCTCCAAGAAATATGGAACTATGTGAAAAGAACAAACCTACATTTAATTGGTGTACCTGAAAGTGATGTGGAGAATGGAACCAAGTTGGAAAACACTCTTCAGGATATTATCCAGGAAAACTTCCCAAACCTAGAAAGCCAGGCCAACATTTAAATTCAGGAAATACAGAGAACATCACAAAGATACTCATCGAGAAGAGCAACCTCAAGACACATAATTGTCGGATTCACCAAGGTTGAAAAGAAGGAAAAAATACTAAGGGCAGCCAGAGAGAAAGGTTGGGTTACCCACAAAGGGAAGCCCATCAAACTAACAGTGACTCTCTGCAGAAACTGTACAAGCCAGAAGAGAGTGGGGGCCAATATTCAACATTCTTAAGGAAAAGAATTTTCAACCCAGAATTTCATATCCAGCCAAACTAAGCTTCATAAGTGAAGGAGAAATAAAATCCTTTCCAGATAAGCAAATGCTGAGAGATTTTGACACCACCAGGCCTGCCTAACAAGAGCTCCTGAAGGAAGCACTAAATATGGAAAGGAAAAACCGGTACCAGCTACTGCAAAAACACACCAATTTGTAAAGACCATAGACACTATGAAGAAACTGCATCAATTAATGGGCAAAATAACCAGCTAGCATCATAATGACAGGATCCCACTCACATATAACAATATTAACCTTAACTGTAAATGGGTTAAGTGCTCCAATTAAAAGACACAGACTGACAAATTGGATAAAAAGTGAAGACCCATCAGTGTGGTGTATTCAGGAGACCCAGCTCACGTGCAAGGAAATAAATAGGCTAAAAATAAAGGGATGGAGGAATTTTTACCAAGCAAATGTAAAGCAAAAAAAAAAAAAAAAAAAAAAAAAGCAGGGATTACAATCCTAATATCTGATAAAACAGTCTTTAAACCAACAAAGATCAAAAGAAACAAAGAAGGGCATTACATAATGGTAAAGGGATCAATGCAACAAGAAGAGCTAACTATCCTAAATATAAGTGGACCAATACAGGAGCACCTGGATTCATAAAGCAAGTTCTTAGAGACCTACAAAGAGACTTACGCTCCCACACAATAATAGTTGGAGACTTTAACACCCCACTGTCAATATTAGATAAATAAGACAGAAAATTAACAAGGATATTCAGGACTTGAACCCTGCTCTGGACCAAGTGGACCTAATAGACATCTATAGAAGTCTCCACCCCAAATCAACATAATATACATTCTTCTCAGCACCCCATCACACTTATTCTATAATTGACCATATAATTGGAAGTAAAATATTCTCCTCAGCAAATGCAAAAGAACGGAAATCATAACAAACAGTCTCTTAGACCACAGTGCAATAAAAATAGAACTCAGGATTAAGAAAGTCACTCAAAACCACACAATTACATGGAAACTGAACAAGCTGCTCCTGAATCACTACTGGGTAGATAATGAAATTAAAGCAGAAATAAATAAGTTCTTTGAGACCAGTGAGAACAAAGACACAATGTAACAGAATCTCTGGAACACAGCTAAAGCAATGTTTGGAGGGAAATTTATAGCATTAAATGTCCACAGGAGAAAGCAGAAAAGATCTAAAATTGACACCCTAACATCACAATTAAAAGAACTAGAGAAGCAAGAGCAAAGAAATTCAAACTCCAACAGAAGACAAGAAATAACTAAGATCAGAACAGAACTGATGGAGACAGAGACATGAAAAACCATTTTTAAAAAATCGATGAATCCAGGAGCTGGTTTTTCGAAAAGATTAACAAAATAGCTGAACTGCTAGTCAAACTAATAAAGGAGAAAACAGAGAAGAATCAAATAGACACAATAAAAAATGATAAAGGGAATATCACCATTGATCCCACAGAAATACAAAGTACCATCAGAAAATACTATAAATACCTCTATGCAAATAAACTAGAAAATCTAGAAGAAATGAATAAATTCCTGGACACATACACCCTCCCAAGACTAAACCAGAAAGAAGTCGAATTCCTGAATAGACCAATAACAAGTTCTAAAATTGAGACAGTAATTAATAGCCTACCAAAAAAAAAAGCCCAGGATCAGTCGGATTCACAGCTGAATTCTACCAGAGATACAAAGAAGAGATGGTACCCTTCTTTCTGAAACAATTCCAAACAATAGAAAAAGAGGGACTCCTCCCTAACTCATTTTGTGATGCCAGCATCCTTCTGATACCAAAACCTGGCAGAGACAACAACAACAAAAAAATTTCAGGCCAAGATCCCTGATGAACATCAATGTGAAAATCCTCAATAAAATACTGGCAAACTAAATCCTGCCAAACATCAAAAAGCTTATCCACCACAATCAAGTTGGCTTCATCCTTGGGATGCAAGCCTGGTCCAACATATGCAAATCAATAAATGTAATCCATCACATAAACAGAACCAATGACAAAAACCAATGATTTTCTAAATAGATGCAGAAAAGGCCTTCAATAAAATTCAACACCTCTTCATGCTCAAAACTCTCAATAAACTAGGTATTGATGGAACATAACTCAAAATAATAAGAGCTACTTATGACAAACCCATAGCCAATATCATACTGAATGGGTAAAAGCTGGAAGCATTCCCTTTGAAAACTGGCACAAGACAAGGATCCTCTTTCTCACCACTCCTATTTAACATAGTATTGGAAGTTCTGGCCGGGCCAATAAGGCAAGAGAAAGAAATAAAGAGTATTCAAAGAGGAAGAGAAAAAGTCAAATTGTCTCTGTTTGCAGATGACATTATTGTATATTTTGGAAACCCCATTGTTTCAGCCCAATTTCTCCTTAAGCTGATAAGCAACTTCAGCAAAGTCTCAGGATACAAAATAAATGTGCAAAAATCACCAGGATTCCTATATACTAATAACAGACAAAGAGGCAAATCATGAGTAGCTCTCATTCACAATTGCTACAAAGAGAATAAAATACCTAGGAATACAACTTACAAGGGATGTGAAGGACCTCTTCACGGAGAACTACAAACCACTGCTCAAGGAAATAAGAGAGGACACAAACAGATGGAAAACTATTCCATGCTTATGGATAGGAAAAATCAATATCATGAAAATGGCCACACTGCCCAAAGTAATTTATTCAATGCCGTCCCCATCAAACTACCTTTGACTTTCTTCACAGAATTAGAAAAAAACTACTTTCAATTTCAAATGGAACCAAAAAAGAGCTCGTATAGCCAGGACAATCCTAAGCAAAAAGAACAAAGCTGGAGGCATCATGCTACATGACTTCAAACTACACTACAAGGCTACAGTAAGCAAAACAGCATGGCACTGGTACCAAAACAGAGATACAGACAACTGGAACAGAACAGATGCCTTGGAAATAATGCCACATATCTATAAACCATCTGAGCTTTGACAAACCTGACAAAAACAAGCAATGGGGAAAGGACACCCCTTTTAATAAATGGTGTTGGGAAAACTGGCTAGCCATATGCCGAAAGCTGAAACTGGATCCCTTCCTTATGCCTTATACAAAAATTAACTGAAGATGATTAAAGACTTAATCATCAGACCTAAAACCATAAAAACTCTAGAAGAAAACCTAGGCAATACCATTTAGGACATAATGGGCAAAGACTTTCTGTCTAAAACACCAAAAGCAATGGCAATGAAAGCGAAAATTGAAAAATGGGATCTAATTAAGAGCTTCTGTCCAGCAAAAGAAACTATCACCAGAGTGAACAGGTAACTTAGAGAATGGAGAAAATTTTTGCAATCTATCCATCTGAAAAAGGGCTAATATCCAGAATCTACAAGGAACTTAGACAAATTTACAAGAAAAAAATAAATAACCCCATCAAAAAGTGGGCAAAGGATATGAACAGACACTCTCAAAAGAAGACATTTATGTGGCTAACAAACATGAAAAAAAGCTCATCATCATTGGTCATTAGAGAAATGCAAATCAAAACCACAATAAGATACCATCTTACGCCAGTTAGAATGGTGACCATTACAAAGTCAGGAAACAACATGCTGCAGAGGATGTGGAGAAATAGGAACACTTTTACACTGTTGGTGGGAGTGCAAATTAGTTCAACCATTGTGGAAGACAGTGTGGTGATTCCTCAAGGGTCTAGAATCAGAAATACCATTTGACCCAGCAATCTCATTACTGGGTATATACCCAAAGAATTATAAATCATTCTACTATAAAGACACATGCACATATATGTTTATTGCAGCACTGTTCACAATAGCAAGGACTTGAAACCAACCTAAATATCCATCAATGATAGACTGGATAAAGAAAATGTGGCACATATACACCATGAAATACTATGCAGCCATAAAAATGGATGAGTTCATGTCCTTTGCAGGGACATGGATGAAGTTGGAAACCATCATTCTCGGTAAACTAAAACAAGAACAGAAAACCAAACACCGCATGTTCTCACTCATAAGTGGGTGTTGAACAATGAGAATGCATGGACAGAGGGAAGGGAACATAACACACTGGGGTCTGGTGGGGGCTGGGGGGTTGGGGAGGGATAGCATTAGGAGAAATACCTAATGTAGATGATGGTTGATGGGTGCAGCAAACCACCATGGCATGTGTATACGTATATACAAACCTGCATGTTCTGCACATGTATCCCAGAACTTAAAGTATATATTTATATATGATTCTTACTTCCTATATTTTAAAACCATTTTATTGAATGCTTATAGGCCAATGGGAGCTCTTGATTGTGGACTGATGCCTTTTATCCCATTTCTTTCTTTTTGACTTGAATACTCTTTTATGCAATTTATGGCATAAAAAAAATTGTGCTTTATTTTACTTTGCACTGGGCTGGAACATCTTGGCCCACTCTTTTTTTCTTTCTTTCTTTCTTTCTTTCTTTTTTTTTTATTATACTTTAAGTTCTGGGGTACATGTGCAGAACATGCAGGTTTGTTACATAGGTATACAAGTGCCATGGTGATTTGCTGCATCCGTCACCCTGTCATCTACATTACATTTTGGTCCTAATGCCATCATTCCCGTATCCCTCCACCCCCTGCTATCCCTCCCCTAGCCCCCTAACCCTGACAGGCCCTGGTATGTGATGTTCCCTGCCCTGTGTTTATGTGTTCTTATTGTTCAACACTCACTTATGAGTGAGAACATGTGGTGTTTGGGTTTCTGTTCTTGTGTCAGTTTGCTGAGAATGATGGCTTCCAGCTTTATCCATGTTCCTGCAAAGGACATGAACTCATCCTTTTTTATGGCTGCATAGTATTCCATGGTGTATATGTGCAACATTTTCTTTATCCAGTCTATCACTGATGGGCACTTGGGTTGGTTTCAAGTCTTTGCTATTGTGAACAGTGCCAGAATATTGGTCCATTCTTTAATTGTATTTAGTTAATTGTCTTTAATTGATTTTCATATTTTCAACCAAACTTTTTATCTCTTACTTTCATTATATACATCATTGTTTAC
>CAUYQU010009976.1:0-24713 GCA_963574635.1 Cheracebus regulus
CCTACCAATGTGGGAGGCTAAGGCAGGAAGGTTGCTTGAGCCCAGGAATTCAAGGTTGCAGTGAGCTATGACTGCACCACTGCATTCCAGCCTGGGTGATACAGTGAGACCCTGTCTCCAAATATACATATATTCATGGCAACTGTACACTTCTCCTTCTTTTCTCTTTTTTTTTTTTTTTTTTTTTTTTTTTGAGACAGAGTCTTGCTTTGTTGCCCAGGCTGGAGTGCAACGGTGTGATCTTGGCTCACTGCAACCTCCACCTCCTGGGTTCAAGTGATTCTCATGCCTCAACCTCCCAAGGAGCTTGGATTACAGGTGTGTGCCACCACATTTGGCTAATTTTTTGTATTTTTAGTAGACATGAGGTTTCATCATGTTGGCCAGGCTAGTCTCGAACTCCTGCCCTTCTCTTCTATAAATGTATCCTAATGAAATAATCAGCGATACAATGAAGTATCTATCTACATATTTACATACATACATAGTTTATAATAGCAAAAAGTTAGAAACCATCAAAATGTTCAATATTAAATAACTGATAGGATATCATAATATGGTATATTTTATAAGTATGAAAATTGCCAAAAAGTGGTTAATAACAGGAAAATGTGCATACTAAAATGCTAAGTAGAAAATCAGTATATAATGCTATAGATTTTTAATCTTTTCAAATACATGGAAAAAAGACTGAAAGAATATGGCAAAATATATGTACAATTTATCTCAGAGTTTTTTAAACTTTTCTGAATTTTACACATTTTCAATAATAACCAGATATCCTTGACTGGGTGCAGTGGCTCATGCCTGTAATTCTAGCACTTTGGGAGGCGGAAGAGAGCAGATTACCTGAAATCAGGAGTTTGAGACCAGCCTGGTCAACATGGCAAAACCCTGTCTCTACTAAAAATACAAAAATTAGCCAGGCATGGTGGTGGGTGCCTGTAATCCCAGCTATTCAGGAAGATGAGACAGGGAGAATTATTTGAACCTGGGAAGCAGAGGTTGCAGTGAGCAGAGTACTCCAGACTGGGTGACAGAGCAAGACTCTGTCTCAAAAAAAAAAAAAAAAAAAAAAGAATATTATTTTATTCTTATAATTAGAAGGAAACATTGCTCATAGGAAAACACCTCCCAAAACAAGAAATCCAGAAGGTTGCATCAGGTTCACTTGATGCAGTGTGGGGCACGGGCTGAGGATGAGAGTTGCAAAATCCTGTTTATATAAAATTATATGCTGTCTTAAATGATTTTAACAACAAAAATCACTTATACTTCCTATAAAGATTATAATGTGGAAAGATATAATGTGGAAATATATAAAGTAAAAAATGAAAAGTCACCCCTGAACTTTTCTGCCATCTCTTACTCATTTAGTGAATATTTTTATACAGTTTTTTTAAAAAAATTAGATCATATTTCACATATTGTTCTATAACTTGTTTTTAATGACAACAAAATTTTACAGAGTCCCCTTTTTCTATCCATCAAAATATGTGGGTTTACTTCATTCTTTTTAACAATGGCAGGTGGTAATGAGGATGTACCGTAAGTTATTGAATCATTGTCTATTAGCAGATGTTTAGGTGTCCTTTTCATGCCATTACAAACAGCACCGTCACCAACACCATCATATATGCATCCTTACGTAATGTGTTTGGGTAGAACAGATTTTTTGGAGTAAGATTTCTCGGTCAAAGGGCGTGCAAGTTTAAAATTTTAGAACTACTAACAGATTTTCCCCCCAAATCCTGTACTATACTAACTTGTACTGTCACTAATAATGTGCTTGTTTCCTCACACCGCCACCAAAACTACGTTTGTATCATCAGACTGTTTTTTTATTTTTATCATTATTATTTTTGAGACCAAGTCTTGGTCTGTTGTACAGGCTGGAGTGCAGTGATGTGATCTCGGCTCACTGCAACCTCCACCTCCTAGGTTCAAGCGATTCTCCTGCATCAGCCTCCCAAGTAGCTGGGATTACAGGCACCAGCCACCATGTCTGGCTAATTTTGGCATTTTTAGTAGAGACAGGGGTTTTACCATGTTGGCCAGGCTGGTCTCAAACTTCTGACCTCAAGTGATCCATCCACCATGCCCGGCCTTACTTGTAATTTTTATGTTACTAATGAGATTGGTATTTTTTTTTGTTGTTTGTTTCTTGGCCAAATGTGTAGAATCTTTAGTAAATTACCTATTAATCTGTCCCTTTGCCTAAATAATATATGAATACTACTATTAATCTGATAGAATCTTAGATTTAAAGTGGCGTCCTAAAATATTACAAATTCTGCTAACTAATGATAAAATGTTTCAGGCTTCACCTGAAACAAGGATTCTCATTTCTTAGACTCTTGTTTTGAATGTTTGCTTCTTTGGATCCAAAAGTCCAAAAAACTTGTTGATATTCTCCTCTTTTTTAAAAAATAGAATTTCATGTTCTACTTAGCAGATAGTTACATTATCATAATTTTCCAGGTGGGGAGTCAGAGCACGAAGCATTGTACTTACTTAGAGTCACAGAATGATTCACTGGCAGACATGCATCCAAAATCCATTGCTCCATCTTATTTTTCAATTATGTGCCCCACACTTTCCTCCTTCAATTCACTCCTTACCACAGTCTCATTTACTGAAATAAAGAGCCAGTTAGTATTCATAGGTTTTATTCAAACACATAAATATGTAAGTTCATGAAAGAGTGAAATGATTGCACCTAGGCTATAAATTATTTCTTGTTCGTGTTTACAAATAAGGTCTTAATTACTGTATACTTCTTGGCCATAGGAAAAATGACTTAGGAATAATTTTCCTCCAACCAAAATTTAGTAAGAAATATGTTTTAGTACAGTGCTGTTGGCACAGAGAGAGAAACCTCAATGTGACATTAATGCTGCAGTTTAAGAAAAAAGCATAAGGTAAGCTGCAAGGAAAGGACTTTAAACTTTTATTACAGCACAGGGTTTTAAGTGGGGGATGTTCTCCAGATCCAAAATATGGTTTCCCTAACTGCTATAAATATATCCGTCACTTCTTCACTGCCTCCATACAGCAGTGACCTTGTAGGATAGATGGAGTAGAGAGAAAAGGCTGTTTCTCAGAAACAAGGAGTTGGCTGTGTGGTACAGCAATACCTTCTTTCACTGTTTTCTGGGGACTGTGAGATGTTATTAATACTGACAAAAATGACATTAAAATAATCGCTCCTGTTTATTATGTGTTAATTACTTTGTGCTCATTGTATTTTCCTAGCAACCTTATGTTTTCTGTATTATTATTTTTATTTTACAAAAATATTGGGCAATTTCTCACAACTAGGAAATGTAAGAGCCAAGATTCCCACCCAGACCTGCTGGCTCACTTGCAGGCTCTGTTCTCCAGGATGCTTTGCTGCCACCTCAATTTGGGGGTTCTGGGATGGTAAAGGCAGAATGTCCCCTCAGGGCACCTAATATGTCTTAGAGATCCAGCCCAGGCCAAGTCTGTCTCTTGGCTTTGCAAGTTCAGAAAGCCAATGTTCTGAGTTGGTCTATCCAGGAATGGGGTAAAGCAATGGGCTAGGGGCATCCTCTGAGGGATCTAGCTGGCTGCTGGGGAAAATATGAGAAGTTATATTTCAGGTAACTTCCCAGAACTGTGGAGGGGTGAAGAGTCACAGCCCAGGGAAGCCAGAGAGGTGGCAAGATGGGAAATACAAACAGCAGGCCACAGCAGATATTGGTCCATTCCAATTCCAGCCATCACAGCAGTAGGCTGGAAGTCACACCATGGAGAGATCAGGGTTCCCCAGAGGTCAGCCAAATGGCAACCTGGAGTCTCGAGGAACTATAGCAGCAGAAAGGTCTCTGGGAGCCTTGCCTCCACTCACTGTGGGAGACTAGCCTGTGCACATCTGGAGGCTTGCTGGGAGATCAGGGCAGACTTTGGGCTGGGGATGCAGGAGCACAGGGCAGGCACCACTCTTGGAGGTGCATTGACTGACCCAGCCAAGCAACCCTACTAGAAACAAAGCTGCAGGTTACTTCACCACCACAACCAATTAACCCTTTTAGCTTAAGTTTTTGGTTCACATTCCTGGAAGGATCAGTCTATTAATTACATGCCAACTCATTGCCACTTAGCCACAGTGGATTAGAACATGTGACCAAAGGAATCATCCAGCAACCAATTAGATTTTCTCATGAGTTTTACCTAGGAAACATAGAGAATGAGTGAGTCAGATGGCATGGGCATAGAGCTGCAAGGTCATGTGGAGAGCTGGCTGGAGAACCCATGAAGTGCCATTTGTGACTCAAATTACAAGCGAGTGGACATTTAGAACATAGCAAAGGAAGTCAAAGGGAAATCAATTAAAATTATATGTATCTGGAGAGAGAGAGAGAGAGAGAGGTCTCATTTTATGGTTTCCAATGAGGACAGGCTATTTCCTGTAATTAAGTCTCTGCGAGATTCCCCCAGTGTTGATAACAACACCTGTTTTTATTTGAGTTTCTTAGGGTGAATTTCTTTTCCTACCAACAATTTCTGACCCAGAAATTTATAAATTTCTCATTTATGAATAAGAATGCCATTGTATTCATGAACAATGGGATGCTCCTTTCCAAGGAGAATTATGCCCACACATGTGGAAAATGTAATGAGTAATCTGAATGTCACTTTGTAAGCAGACTTGTCGGAACCCAGGATGTTGGATCATCTCATAAGTTTGGTTCAGACTGAGGGAGCAACTGGAAAATACTCTTTTCTGAAGAAGCAGAGAGAAACGAACAATTACTGAATATCTACAGAGAGACCCTTAGATGTTGCATATGGGTTATATCATTTAAACTTCACAACTCACCAGTCGTGGTGGCTCACTTCTGTAATCCCAGCACTCTGGGAGGCCGAGGCGGGCAGATCGCTTGGGCCCAAAAGTCTGAGACCAGCTTAGGTAAAATGGTGAGATCCTGTCTCTACAAAAAAAATACAAAACACAAAAAATTAGCCAGGCATGGTGGTGTGCAGCTGTGGTCCCAGCTACCCAGGAGGTTGGGGTGGGAGGATCACCTGAGGCCAGTAAGTCAAGAATGCAGTGAGCTATGATCACATCCTTGCACCCCAGCCTCAGCAATAGAGTGAGACCCCATCTCTAAAAACATAATAATAACTTTTTTTAAAAACTATCATTTTATTGTAGAAAGAAGTTACAAAACTGCCCGAGGTCACAAAACTAGGCAGTCACACAGCTGGGAATCAAAGTCTTCCTCTTCTTCTCAGGTCTCCTAGGGACCAAATGCTAACAGGAACTCACCACAGCCTTTACCCCATTGAGCAGTGATGGTCAATTTTTATATCAACATAGATGGGCCACTGGGCACAGTGGCTCATGCCTATAATCCCAGCACTCTGAGAGGCTGAGATGGAAGGATCACTTGAGTCCAGGAAGAAAGGAGCTTGGGTAACATAATGCGATCCCTGTCTCTACAAAAAAAAACTTTAAAAAAAAATAGCCATCTAGCTACTCTGGAGGCTGAGAGGCAGGAGGATCACTTGGGCCCAGGAGTTCAAGGTTGCAGTGAGCTGATTGCACCACTGTACTCCACCCTGGGTGACAAAGCCAGAACTAGTCTCTAAAAAAGCAAAACAGTGGGATCTCAAAATCAAAACAACTGAATTCATGGACATAGAGAGTAGAAGGATGGTTACCAGAGGCTGAGAAGGGTAGTGGGGGCCTGAGGGGAACATGGAGATGATTAATGGGTACCAAAAAAAAATAGAATAAGACCTACTATTTGATAACACAATGGGGTGACTATAGTCAACAATAACTTAGTTTTACATTTTACAATAAAGAGTATAATTGGATTGTTTGTAACTCAAAAGATAAATGCTTGAGGGGATGGATACCCCATTCTTCATGATGTGCTTATTTCACATTGTATGCCTGTATCAAAACATCTTATGTACCCGATAAATATATAGGACTACTATGTACACACAAAAATTAAAAATAAGCAAAACAAAACAAAACAAAAACATGGATGGACCATGGTGCCCAGATATTTGGTTAAACATTAGGCTAGATGTTTCTGTGAGGGTGTTTTTGCTGATATTAACATTTAACATTATTCAACTGCTTGGAATCAGGCAGATTGCCCTCCATAATATGGGTGGACCTCACCCAATCAGTTGAAAGCTAGAGCAAAGTATGGCCTTCTCCATGCAAAAAAAAAATTCTGCTGGCAGATGGCCTTCAGACTTGAGCTGCAGCACCCACGCTCTCTGGGTTTCCTAGCCAGGAGTCTCCAGCCCCCGATCCATGGACTGGTACCAGTCCATGGCCTGTTAGAAACTGAGCTGCATAGCAGGAGGTGAGCAAGAGTGTTCCTGCTTGAGCTCTACTTCCTGGTTAGGTCAGTGGTGGCATCAGATTTTCATAGGAGCACATGTGCACTGCGCATGTGAAGGATCTAGGTTGCACACTTCTTATGAGAATCACCCCTGCCACCCAACCATGGAAAAACTGTCTTCCATGAAACCGGTTCCTGGTGCCAAAAAGGTTAGGGACCGCTGTACTAGCCCATGCTGCAGATTTTTGATTTGCCAGCCTCTATAATCTCATGAACCAATTCTTTAAAATAAATCTCTCTATAAATATACACAAGCTATTTGTTCTATTTGTGCGGTGAACACTGACTAATACAGGCAGTGATGAATAACTACTACTGGCACTTTTTTTAAGTCTGTATAAGTTAGGGCCATTACTTTTGACATCTCAGGCTTATAGAAAAGTACATTCAGAACCCCAACATAGAATAGATCTGTTGCAAAAACTCCCCTCCTTTGTCTATTAAATTGCTTTATTTATTTATTTATTTATTTATTTATTTATTTTTGAAACAGCGTTTTGCTCTTTTGCCCAGGCTGGAGTGCAATGGCATGATCTCAGCTCACTGCAATCTCTGCCTCCCGGGTTAAAGCAATTCTCCTTCCTCAGCCTCCCGAATAACTGGGATTACAGGCAAGAGCCACCACGCCTGGCTAATTTTTTTGTCTTTTAGAAGAGACAGGGTTTCACCATGTTGGCCAGGATGGTCTTGATCTCCTGACTTTGTGATCCACCTGCCTCAGCCTCCCAAAGTCCTGGGATTACAGGCATGAGCTACTGCGCCCAGCCGAATTTTTTTATTTTTAGTAGAGATGGGGTTTTGCCATGTTGGCCAGGCTGGTCTGGCCTTGGCCTCCCAAAGTGCTGGGATTACAGGCATAAGCTACCTCGCCCAGACTATTAAATTTCATTAGATTCTGTTTTAGAGTGACTTCCCTGACCTTCTCTTCAGATTCCAGCTTAGTTCAGTGTTTCGAGTAGTGGGAATATATAAATTAACCAGGATATTACTCGTCATACTTTAACACCAGCAATAATAAGTACTGATTCCAGGCCTATATTTTTCAACACAATCACGAATCTCCATAACCTCCATCCACACGCAAATGTCCCTGATACCTGCAAATGCCAGAGAGGAGATGCTAATTTGAAAACTTTTATTGGCTGTAATTTGTTTGAAGGTGATGAACTGAATCACAAATCAAGCTATAGGTATGCTATAATATTCTTCATTAGTATACAGAGTTGTTGGAAAGATGTATGGAGGGTGAGTCAAGGATGAAACCTCAGATTATTCAGTCAATTATGAAACCTCAGATTATTCAGTCAATTATGAAAGATGCAGGGTGGGTGAGTCAAGGATGAAACCTCAAATTATTCTCATTTCAGGCAACCAATAATTCTTTTGGAGGGAAGTGGGAGGGGCAAATGGACAATATTTACTAAAATTGCATTTTAAACTTTGTGTCAATGACAAGGATACTGTTTAGATGATATGAATACTCATATTTTAAAAAAATAAAATTAGGAATAATAACAAAACAATACAAGTCCCATATATTTAGAAATGAAAAGAGGCTGGGCATGGTGGCTCATGCATGTAATCCCAGCACTTTGGGAGGTCAAGGTGGGAGGGTCGCTTATGAGCAGGAGTTCTAGACCAGGCCAAGCAACACAGTGAAACCTCATCAAGAAAGAAAAGAGAGAGAGAGAGAGGGAGGAAGAGAGGGAGGGAGGGAGGGAGGGAAGGAGCAAGCATATTTAACACAAATAATCTGTGAGTTAAAGAAATGAGAACCCTTAAATTTATACAACAATGAAAGCACTGCATACTAAAACTTAAGTGATGCAAATAGAAGTAGAAAAAATATACATTCTTATGACTGTCTACATTAGGAAAGAAGAGATAGCAAATTAATGAGTAAAGTATTCAAGAAGTTACAAAAAGTAATAGAATGAATTAAAAATAATAGAAGGAAGAAAAAATGAAGATGAAATGAGAAATCACTGAAACTAGAAAACAAACAATGGGATGATTACCAAAACCAAAACAGATTTTTTGAAAGGTAAAAGGACCAAGATCTTTTGGCCCTAAGCAAAGGAGAAAACAGAGTAAGAGACGCCCAAATGAGTAAAGCTAGTTATAAAAAGGGTGATGTAACTATAAACCTAGCAGAGAATTCAAAACCTGTTGGAGGAGTATATAAATGAATATCATGCCAAATTCTGAAAACATAGTGGAAATGGAAAACTTTTGAGAAAAAAAAAAATAAATTACCAAAACTTTCAGAGAAGGGATAGAAAATTTAGATAGACCAATAACTATGAAAACATTGAATCAGTCATCAAAAATTGACTCCCAAAAAAGACATTAGGCCTAAATTTTTAAAATCTTTTTATTTTGAAATAATCTTAGAGAAAAGTTACAAAAATAGCACCGAGAGTTCCTGTATAATCTTCACTTGGCTTCTCCTACTGCTAACAGCTTACATAACTACAGTATGGTTATCAAAACCTGGAAATTAACATTGGTACTATAATGAAAAGACTAAAAACTTATAGAATTTTACTAGTGTTCTCATGAATGTCCTCTTTCTGTTTTGGTATTCAATCCAGGGTCTTGGACTGCATTTTGTTATACGTCTCCTTAGATGCTTCCGATCTGTGACATTTCCTTGGTATTTTCTTGTTTTTCATGACCTTGGTACTTCTGAAAAGCACTGTTAACTTATTTTGTAAAATGTCCCTCACTCAGGTTTGTCTGGTGTTTTCTTATGATTAGATTGAGCTTATGCATTTTTTGGCAAGAATATTATATTTGGTCACTCTCAATGCATCCTACATGAATAGGGTACATGATATGAGATGTTTTATAACTGATAAGATTGTTTATTACTATTGGAACAAATCCGGCCCTTAAAGCCTGCTTGATGGCTGCAGCATGGAACATTCATCGTGTCCCATTGCTCTAAGAAGGGAACCTTGACCTTAAGGTTCAAGAGATCCAGGTCTTTGTTTTTTTAACTTTAAGTGCAGAGAGTTCATCATAATCATTTCAAGAATTCCTCATTTCATAACAAAATTATCATGATCAGTCCATTAAATGCCCTCTCTTGCTTTATATTATTTTTTAAGCCCAATGCCATTCATGTTACTTGAAATGCATAAGTGCACACAATGACATCACATGTTCATAAGGACACTTGTATACTTATGAACACATCTCATACACTGGTGAGGGAGATCTGCATGGAGACAAAAGAGAATCTGTAAATTTAAAAAAACAAAGCCAAGAGAGGCTTGGAAGTGACAATCGTGTCCCCAGGTAGGTGGGATGATGAGAGCAGCTCTCTACAGAGATGGTCCATGGAGGTGAGAGCCCGGCAAAAATGATGAGCAGAAACCACAGAGGGTCTATCCAGACCTGCAAGCAACACTATGAGGCCGCAGGGAACTTAGTGGACATGCAGAGAGCTTTCCAGGACTGTCTGCCCTTCTGTCCATTTTGAGCACCCAGTGTTAACCCATTCAGAACCTGGTATCTGGGTGGCTTCATGTGGACTCACCTGGCAATTCCTTAGGTTCCTAGAAACACAAACAGCCAGAGTCTGAGTGGAATTTTGTTTCTGATGTATTTCAGGATTAATAATGAAAAGTAAATTGTTCTCCATAGAGTAAGTTATCCTAACACATCCCCTCAGGAAAATGTTCTCTTTTTCTGCCAAACACTACTTACAGATTTTACAAAAGAACCAGAACTGAGAGCCAGGCCATGCCTTGGGCAGTCCTGGCCACATGCTTAAGTGATGGGGCTTGCCTGTGGATTGTCTTTGTTAGAAAGATGGATGTCACTGCAGTGTTGGTCACCAATGCTGGTGACACATGGTCTTATCCAAAGACAGACATTAAGAACTTAGTGCTTGCATTCCCCCAAAGCGATCTCAACCTCTGTCTGGAGGAACTGGTTAATTCAATTATGATATAATCAGACAATGTATGGTTTGGACCCATGGAAAATTCTGCTTTTGAAGCATTCTTATAGACACAGGAAAATGTTAATGTCACTTCCAGTCAAATAATATTTAGGGGGTGCCTTTGCACAGAATGTGAACTAATTAGAGCTGAGCAGAAGCACAAACAAGTCACATAAGAACCTACGGAAAATAAAAGGACACTGGTAATAAGAACTATATTCCATACCGTAGCTGATTGGTTTGCTTTTCAGACCTCCTGAGCCAGAAGAGATTGCTCTGGGACCATGCAGCGCAAGAGCCTGGGTCCTCACAAAATACTGGGTGATTGCAGCAGAATTGATCATGAAGGTATTTGCCAGTCAGATCTTGTGCAGATACTAAGCCTTCCCACCTCCTCATGGCCCCTAGTCCCAAGGTCATCCTGGAAGCACAGTCTCTAGACCCTCATCTACGGATTGAAGAATTTTCCAGTAGGAAAACTAGATTTTGGGGTATTTGGACATGTAGACTTCAAGAAATACCTGTGCAGTCCTCATCTTCACCCCAAGGGAGGGATGCAGGGACTTGGATGCTACGGTATCACTGAGGCCAAAAGGCACCCCCTGCCATAGTAGGAGCAGTCCCCTGTGTGCAGCTGGATCCACAAACCCTCCACCAGTTCCTATTTCAGGACACCCTCATCCAATAGGGATACAATTTTTTTTTAATGTTCATAAAGCCTCTTAATCCTGAGAAGGGTTTGACTGTGCATGGAGCTCCTGAGAACAAGATTACAAAATATCTAATTTATTTTTATTTTTTTTTTATTGATAGTGTCTGGCTCTGTAGGCCAGGCTGGAGTGCAGTGGCAAGATCACAGTTTACTGCAACCTCAAACTCCTTGGTGCAAGTGATCTTCCTGTCTCAGCCTCCCAAGTAGCTGGGACTACAGGCACACACCACCACGCCTGGCTAATATATTTTTTATTTAATTTTTTTGTAGAGTCAGGGTCTTGCTATGTTGACTGTGCTGATCTTGAACTCCTGGCCTCAAGTGATCCTCCTGCCTCAGCTTCCCAAAGTGTTGAGATTACAGGGGTAATCCACTATGCCCAGCCAGGATTATAAAATATCTATAGAGCATGAGTCCAACTATTTTTATATCTAAGCATCCAAATATACCTGGAAAAATCATAGAAGAAAACGGGCCAACAGCTCCCACTGCTCCTTACACCATATGTGATGGTTTTAAGGAAAGTTAAAATGTTTCCTTAAAAACAGCTCTATTGAGATAATAATTGATATTGAACTTTGTTTTAAGCAAACCAAAATAATGAACTTAGGAATTACTTTTTTAAACTTAGGGGTGTAAGAAAATGAAATAAAAGGCTTCCAGATTGGAAAGAAAAAAGAAAAACTATCTCTATTTGCAAATGACATTGATCTTACGTATGGAAAATCCTAAGAAATCCACAAAAACTTACTAGAACTAATAACCAAGTTCAGCAAGGTTGCAGGATATAAGTACAATATACAGAAATCAATAGTATTTCTATGTACCAGCCATGAACAATCCAAAAATAAAATTTTAAAAAATTCCATTTACAATATAATCAAAAAGAATAAAATATTTAGGAATACATCTAATAAAAGCAGTGTAAAATTTATAGTCTGTAAATTACAAAACACTGTTGAAAAATGTTAGACTTTTTTTTTTTTCTTTTTTTTTACAGAGTCACCCTGCTGCCCAGGCTGGAGTGCAGTGGTGCAATGTTGGCTCATTGCAACCTCTGCCTCCCGGGTTCAAGCAATTCTCCTGCATCAGCCTCCCCAAATAGCTGGGATTATGGGCCTGCACCACCATGCCTGACTAATTTTCATATTTCTTTTAGTAAAGATGAGGTTTCCCCAACTTGGCCAGGCTAGTCTTGAACTCCTGACCTCAGGTGATCCACCCGCCTTGGCCTCTCAAAGTGCTGGGATTATAGGTGTGAGCCATTGAGCCTGGCCAGAAGATTTAAATAAATGAACAGACATTTCATGTTCATGGATTAGGAGACTAAATATTGCTAAGATGGCAATATTCACCAAATTGACCTACAGGTTTAACACAATCTATGTCAATGTATTCCTCCCTCTACCAGCTGGACTTCTTTGCAGTAATAGGTAAGCTAACGCTAATATTCACATGGAAACTCAAGGGACCTAGAACAACTAAAACAAAATTGAAAAATAAGAAAGCAGTAGGACTCAAACTTGTGATTTCAAAACATATAAATCTACAGCAATCAAGATATGTGGTACTGGCATTAAAATAGACATATAGATCAATGCAATAGAACTGAGAATCCAGAAATCATATTTACAGTCAACTGGTTTTCAACAAGAGTATGAAATGATTTAATAAGTGAAAGAATTGTCTTTTCAACAAATGGTGAGGGGACAACTACATGTCTACATGCCAAAGAATGAACATGGACTCCCAATTTGTTAAAAGTTGATCCAAGACCTAAATTTGAGACCTAAAACTAAAAAACCCTTAGGAGAAAATATAGGAGTAAATCTTCACAACCTTGGATTTGGCAATGTTTTTTGAGATATATGACACCAAAAGCATGAACAACAAAATAAAAAATAAACAGGACTTTATAATATTTAACATCTTTTTTACTTCAAAGGATGCTGTCCAGAAAGCAAAATGACAACACAGAGAATGAAAGAAAATACTTGCAAATCATATATTTAATAAGAGATGTCTATCTAGAACATACAAAGAACTCTAACAACTCAAGAAAAATAACCCAATTAAAAAGTGGGCAAAGAATCTCCATCAACATTTGTTCAAAGACAATATACAACTATACCAGTACATGAAAAGACGCTCAACATAACGGACCATTAGGGAAATACAAGTCAAAACTACAATGAGATACTATTTCACACCCACTGTAATAGCTTTAATCAAAAAGCCAGCTAATCACAAGTGTTACTGAAACAATGGAGAAGGCGAAACCCCCGTACATCATGCTGCATAGGTGGTGGGAATGTAGAATGGTGTATCTACTTTAGATGCCTGTAATTCCAGCCCTTTGGGAAGCCGAGGCGGCAGTTCACCTGAGGTCAGGAGTTTGAGACTAGCCTCGCCAACGTGGTGAAATCTGTCTCTACTAAAAATACAAAAATTAGCCAGACGTGGTGGCACTCGCCTGTAATCCCAGCTTCTCAGGAGGCTGAGGCAGGAGAATCGCTTGAACGCCGAAGGTGGAGGTTGCAGTGAGCCAAGACCGCACAACTGCACTCCAGCTTGGGCAACAGAACAAGACTCTGTGTCAAAAAAAAAGAAAAAGCAAAGAGAAAAGAAAAGAAGTCAGTTCCTCCTAAGGTAAACAGTAGGTTACCATTTGACTCAGTAATTCCACTTGCTACAAAATAAACTGAGGAACGTTAAAATTTTAATGAGTTTCTTTGAGCATTCAGCAATTCAGGAATCTGGCTGCACTAGATCAAAAGCAGTTTAGTGAAGGAATGCGAGGGGAAATTTTTATAAGGTGTTTGTGGAAGACAAACAAAGACAAAGAAAAAATTGATTGGTTAAAGTGGAAAGTCTTGGTTGGAGGTTACTTGGTTTCTGATTGGTTAAGCCTAAGTTTTGTTTTACCTTTGACACTGAGTTGGGTTTTGGTTTGCTTACATAGGAACCCAACATGCTGCAGCAATCTCAGCCTAATGGCCTCCCAATTAATTATTTTAACACATTCCTAGGTATATACCCAGGAGAAGTGAAAACATATCTTCACACAAAAATTTGTCTCTGAATATTTATATCAGCATTATTTATAATAGCAAAAAGGTGGAAAGAACCCAATGTCCATCAACTAATGGAGAAACAAAATATAATATGCCAATACAATGGAATATTATTTGCTATAAAAAGGAATGATGCACTGATACATGCAACAACATGGATGAAACTGAAAAATATTATGCTAAATGAAAGAAGTCAGTCACAAAAGACCACATATGACCCCCTTTATATAAAATATGCAGAATAGGCAAATCTATAAAGATAGGAATAAGATTAGTGATTGCCTAGGACTAGGAGGTGGGGTGAAGAGATTGGGGAATGATAAATATGCTGTATGGGGTACAGGGTTTCTTTTGGAGGGTGATGAAAATGTTCTAAAATTGACTATAGTGATGGTCACACAACTGTGAAATATACTAAAAACCATTGGATTGTACACTTTTTTCTTTTCTTTTTTTTCCATCTCCCTTTCCTTGTATAGTTGCACACTTTTTTTTTTTTTTGAGACAGTCTCATCCTGTCACCCAGGCTGGAGTGCAATGGCACAATCTCAGCTCACTGCAACCTCCGCCTCCCAGATTCAAGTGATTCTCCTGCCTCAGCCTCCTGAGTAGCTGGGATTACAGACACCTGCCACCATGCCCAGCTAATGTTTTGTATTTTTAGTGGAGATGGGGTTTCACTATGTTGGCCAGGCTGTTCTCAATCTCCTGACCTCATGATCCTCCCGCCTCAGCCTCCCAAAGTGCTGGGATTACAGGTGTGAGCCACTGCACCTAGCCTAATTGCACACTTTTAACAAATGAATTGTAAAGTGTGTGATATCTCAATAAAGCTGTTTTAAAAATTAGGGACTTTAAAAAGTTCTAACTTTAAAATAATTTACAACAGAATTCCCTTAACTGTAAGACTTAATAAATGTAATTTAAAAATATGATCCAATTTTCACCACATATTTAAGGCAGGAATTGCTACAAGAAGTGTGGGATACACATATGGGTCAAATTCACTCACCTGCTGTAGCACAGCACCTGTGAAAAAGATATCACTTCTTTAATTCAGTCAACCCCCATGTATGAAAACAAAACAAAATACAAGGTGTAGTCATACACTTCTTCATAAATGCCATCTCCCAAGAATGCCACATCCTCTAAGAAAAGAATGTCAGGTGTGTGGGTAAAGCATATATTTTAGCAGTTGTTTCAATGCAGCTCCTCAAGCTGGATCCATACTCTTGGAGTACTTTTCCTTCCTGTCAAACCTTGAGCAGGACACAGAGGCCTGGCTGAGCTCAGAGCCACTCAGAGTGAGCTGAGCCCCCAGTCCTGGTGACAGGTGAAATCAGACAAAGGATTTGGCTTGAGGGTTTCCTGAAAATTCATTCCACTTCTGGGACACTTTATGTCTTTTCTGGGATATTGACTGGAAGTTACCAAGTCTAAGTAAATAATGAACTGAATATATCTGTATAAGTATGTAAGGAAGAGGTGAACCACCGGGCTGGGTCTCCCTTGAAAGTCCAACACAAGGAATTTGTGGTCCATGAGAGTTTTGAAAGAAATAAATGATCAGATATTTCTTTTTTTATTATTTTTATTTTTGTTTAATCTTAAACTTGCCAACTTCTTTCCCTGATCAGATATTTCATATGTCAGGAACTGCAGGATCAGGAAACAAGAAGCTCAGACCCCTAAGTAATCCTTGTTTACTGTCTTTTTTTTTTTTTTCTTTGAGGCAGGATTCCACTTTGTTGCCCAGGCTAGAGTGCTGTGGTATGATCTTGGCTCACTGAAACCTCTGCCTCCTGGGTTCAAGCGATTCTCCTGCTTCAGCCTCCTGAGTAGCTGGGATTATAGGTGAGTGTCACCATGCCTGTCTAATTTTTTGTATTTTTAGTAGAGATGGGGTTTCACCATGTTGACCAGGCTGATCTTGAACTCCTGACCTCAGATGATCCACCAGCCTGGCTGAGATCACAGGTGTGAACCACTGCACCTGGCAAACTGTCTTATCAGCATATCTACTCTGGAACACAGGGCTCCTCACAGATGGAGTTCTAGTTCCCTATAACAGGGGTCAAAGGTCACAAATTCACAAAGGGGGAGACTTCTTATTCTCCATTCATAGGACCTGAGTGGGTATTTTTAGAAAAAGGAGTAAAAATATTTACTTCGTTTTAAATTTAACCTTAAATCTCTTTGTACACAGATTTTTGGTGGATACTTTCTCACAAGACTGTTCTCTATATTCATATACATCACATTCGTATGTACACATACCTGATATTCCATTCATAGGGTTACGTTTTCCATCAGTGCCTTTCCTGGGCATTGATGAATTCAGAATTGCACTTAAGAGGGTAGATAAAATCCAGAATTCCAGATTCATCTGAATTCACATTAGGGCAGCCATGACAAGTCTTTCCACATAATCAATGTTTTCTGCACCTAGGATTCAGGAAACTGGGCTTTTTAGACTTCCTCTCCCCACCACCATTTATCATCAACCAGACTTCAATTCCTTAACTGTCAAACAGGGATGATCATACCTGCCATCCTCACAGATTTGAGGAGGTCGTGGATAAGGAAGTGCTTTGTGAATGCACAGACAGACCTGGGTTTGAGGTTTGTTTCTAACATTTATTCATGGCAGGACCTTGGAAAATTTACCTCACCTCACTGAGCCACAGATTTTTTTATCTGTAAAGAGGGACACTAGTATCTGCACACAGATGAGCCATATGGATTAAACAGGATTCAATATATTTGAACAACATATAGTGCTAAATAAACAGTAGCTTTATTTAGCTACTAAATAAAGCTGCTACTATTTAATAGCAGTAGCACTTACTGTGTGTTGTTTAAATACTATTTAAATGCTATTACTGCATTACACCTACGTTTAAAGCAGTTGCATCGGCACTGTGATCAGTTTCATCAGCATCATCCCTAGGAACAATCCATAGGCTTGGAAAAAGGCATTTTAGAGCAGAGGATTGGAAAGAGAAGTTTGGAAAATATGGAGAAGGAGGAAACGCATCACAGGTACCAAGGAAAGTTGGGAGGAAATGGCCTTTCTAGTGTGAAGGGCTGCCGAGAGTCATGGGAAACTGGGTTCAAGAAGTCAACAGGAGCCAGAGATGGTGAATGCCTCTTAAAGTGGGAATAAGACCTGACAGAGCAGGAGCACCGTCATCTCAGACAAACACTGCCACTTTAAGTTCCATCTCCCTTTCTAGACTCATGCATTTCAAGGAAATTACTTCTCTTCTAACTACAAGCAGCCAGAAAGAGCAGACCGTAAAGCACAGATAAGTAACAGCTTGGGTACAGAGGCAGGTGGGGTGAATGTCTCTTGGGTAACTGCCAAACTTTACCCTCATACAATGGGTCCCAGTAAAACAGTGGGCCTTAATAAGCACATTCCTTTCCCTTCAGGTGCACTAAGATAGGGAAGCTAAAAGAAGACTCAGGGGATAGGCCTGCAGCTGCAGA
This sequence comes from Cheracebus regulus, assembly GCA_963574635.1. Lineage (NCBI taxonomy): Eukaryota > Metazoa > Chordata > Mammalia > Primates > Pitheciidae > Cheracebus > Cheracebus regulus. The sequence goes on from CAUYQU010009976.1 coordinate 17,623, forward strand.
AAGGTATATGGGAATGGATACACGACTCTACCTCCCAGACAAGCACAACAAAGAGACACAGAAGCCTCTGAGAAACTCTCCCACCCTGAATACTTAAAACTCTTAGTCTGTAAGAGAGTGTGGCTCTGACCTAACTCAGCCAGAAGCTCCTCTCAGTTTCGTTTTCTCTAAAATAAACCTGTCTTGACTGACAAGCCGACTTTTGTGTTTCTTCCCTCTTTCTTTGTTACAAGATCTTTGATCACAGTCCTGAGAGTATCAGCCTCTGTAACTCTGTTTTTAATATTGTCTGGAGTGACTGAACTCTCTTTGCTGACCCAGGCCTTGGTGTCAGGGCCTCACAGAAGCAGAGCTTCCTAGTAAATAGGGCTGTGGGCAGGGCCCTTAATAGAGAGGGGCAGCAGCTGGCTCTCGTTAGGAGTGACTGGCTCTCTGGCCATGGCACCAGCTGAGCTTCCCCCCACTTTGTTCATTGGTGGCCCTACCTTCTGGGGAGGCCTGATACTGCTGGTGTGTGAGGCCTTCAGGCATGGCCTAATACCTTGGTTATGTATTTATTTTTAAATCGGTTTATAAAAAAGTAATAATTATTGTAGAAAATTTTGATACATCTCCAAATCACAAAGAAAATAAAAACAGTAATTTTGTGTCTTAGTTCTAATGAATTTTTGCTTCTCTATAGTTTTAAAAGAGTTTTGTAATGTGCTTTTTTCATTCAGAAATAGATCATGAACGTTTTTTCAAGTCATAAATATGCCTACATAATTTTTTGTAAGGATTACACTGTAATCTATCGCATAGATTGAGTTTATATATATACGTGTATATATACTAAAAACTACTAAATATACGTGTATATATACTAAAAACTACTAAATACTAATAAATGTAATTTATTACTAAATACACACATATATATATACACATACAGCTCAAAACAATCAGTGGCATGTGGTAAGCACTTAATACATTTTAGCAATTATTAAAATATGGGTATGTCTATAAGCCATATGTATAATTTAATCAGCCCTTTATTATTGGACTTGAGGGTGGCTTTCACTTTTCACCTCTATAATTATGTGCTAGTGTCCATCCTTGTGAACAAATGCATACTCATGTCTCTAATGATTTCCTTAGGATATATTCCTAGTAGTAGAATAGTTGAGTCACAGAATATATAACTTTTCTGATTATCAATACAGATTCCTAAGTATGTTTACCAATTTATATGTGGTCTAGGCTATTAAAAAGAAAAACTTTTTTTCTCACCTGATGAGGCTCGGTTTGTAGCTGGTTTCTCCTTTGACAGCGAGGATTTCTGCAGCTGACAAAAACGCGACTGCCCCATTTTATGATAACAGCTGAAAGTTATGACCCCAGAGACTTAAAGAAAAGCTCAAACCAGCTGTGCCATGTAATTCTTCCCGAGGTCTTGGGTAAGGTACCTGACTTCTCTGCATCTTAATTCCTTGACCTGTAAAATAGTTTTAACAACATCTGCATCCCTTAGGATTGCTAAGATCAAATGAGAATTTCAAATCTCTTCTTTTGATGTTCAGCGCATAGGAAGGGCTCAAACATGGCAGTGTCATTAGCAGGTACAGTAGCAGCATAATTAGTTGTAGCACCACAGCAATAGCAGTAGTAGCAAGAACTGAAAAGCCCATCGACACCCCTTACTTCCCCCTCCTCTCTTGGAGGAGACAATGTTGGGGTGCAGTGAGCTGGGCCCTTCCCTCTCCCAAGCAATCTGAACAACAATACAGTCTTCAGCTTTCTCCCACCACCAGCCAAAGAAGTGATCAAGACCCAAGCCTCTACAGCCTCAGGCTGTCCTCACCATCTGGAAGCAAGCTGATCCCGTGGGAATCCAGCCAGATCTGCCAGAAGGCATTTTATTTTATTTTTACTCATTCTCCTCCACACTCTGTGTAGTCATCCACCCATGTATCTAATATATATGTTGTTAAATATGCATATATCTTTGTGAAATATGTGTTGTGTTATGGTATGTGTGTAATCATTTCTTTCCCATGGGTAATAAATGACATTGCACAAAGTCTGATACAAAAGTCTGGACTAATTTCTAGAATGTTAAATAGACTACTTCTTCCACAGGACTTTAAGATAATGTGCTGATGAATAGATTATGCAACTTTATTGCATTTATATGGTTTTCAATGCCCTTTGAAATGTGATTAATTCTTTTAAGGATCATGGACCCTTATGACACTTAGCTCATAAATAATTAAATCCAATTAATACTCCAGACTGAACCAAACCTAATTTATTTCAAGTTCTGATTCTCAGCAGAGGAGCCCTTGGTTCACTACTTCTGAAATAATGTCACTACCACACTCTATCTGTTCTTCAATTCATTTGAGTACTAAAATATAGGTGATAAAAAGGGGAAGTTATACATGTAGAGTTTACATTAAAATATAGTATTTTATTAATTTGAAAAATGTTAAAATTCAGAAAAGTAGAGAGGATAGCATAAAAAACTACATGCCTCCGCATTTTTTCTTTAAAAAATAATTTATGAAGTATGAATAATATATGAAAAGCCATTAAAATAATATAAAGAACATCACTATGCCCATCCTTCAGACTAAAATCTTACAAATACAGTTGAAGTCACCTCCCTGACTCCATTCCCCTCCATTCTTTCACTGCCCAAATCACCACTATTCTGAATTTTGTGTTTATTATTATTCCTAAGCAATTCTATTAGCTTTTACTACTCATACAGGCATCCAAAACAATAGTATTGTTTTGTAGATTTTAAGCTTTATATAAATTATATCATACTCTCAGTATCTTTCAACTTTTTAATTTTTTGGAGATTTTTTTTCTTGTTAATAAGTATGGCTCTAATTCATTCAAATTCCATTACCATCTGTTTTTATTGCATGATTAAAATTTATTTTTGCCATGACCAGCAATGCTGATGCCAACATTCTCAAACACATCCTCTTTTGTATATGTGAGGGAATTTCTCTAGAATATGTGACCATGTGTTTATAGACAGCAAATCTAAGTTTAAAAAGAGTGAAAACCCAGCTTAATTCTTCCCTAATTATGTAGAGCTGTATAAAATGGTAGAGCGTATGAGGCTCCTAATAGGACAGAACCAATAGTGATAAACCTCAGATTCCATTGAGGTCCATTACTTTATATCTCTCAAATACAGTTTTTGAACCCAAGGTAATTTTATTATAAATTCAATCATTTGTTTTGGTGTGAATATTAAAAAGAAGAAAGAAAGTGAAAGAAACATACATAGCAGCAAAATGAGAAAAAGTATTCTACCTACTGGCCCCCACAGAGCTCAGAGAAAGACCGCCTTCTGAGCTTCCCTAAGCATGGAGAAAAAAAAATAATCAGAATTAAGAATTCTGAATGCCCAGGAAACCAAAAGAATGTTTCTCTCAACATTTTCTGCAAAACCCATATGAACTGGGGAAGCATCCTCTCCTACATCCTCGCTTACAACAACCTACCAACCTGCAGAGAGAGGGCCTTGCAGCCGTAATGTGGGCTGAGTGGTGGTTCAGAACCTTCTTTGCACTATGGACGCCCTATGTTGACTAACACAGCACTAATACCTCTATCATTCCTACTCCTATTACTAACCTGCATTTATTGAGTTTGCTATATGCCACGCATTGTGCTCTGCACTTGCGCAAACTCTGCATTAATGCTCAGAACAACCCAGTATGAAGAAATCATCATGCTGTTCTCTGTGCAGAGAAAGAAGCTAAGACACAAGAGAGGTCAGGTAACTTGCTCAAGATCACCTGACTAATAGTTAATAGCAGCCTGGCCAAGGACTGTGATCCAGATCTCTGTTGGCTCTTGATCTTACTTAAGTGCTCAGCAGGTTTGCCTCACTGGCTTTTTGATAATACGTAACTGTTATCATTGATAACACTTTATTAGAGGATGACTGTTATGAATGCTGCTTACCACCCAAAAATAGATGAAAATGAAAATCACCTGTCATTCTAAAAGAGGTGTTGTACTTTTTAAAAAACTGCTTTATTGAAATGTGATTCACATACCATATAATTCATCTACTTAAAGGACATTAATTCCACAGTTTTAATACCTTCGCAAAGTTGTACAACCATCACTGCAGTCTAACTTTAGAATATTTTCATAGATCCAGAAAGAAGCCCTATATCCATTCTCCCACCCCGCTATTCCCCAGCTCTGGAAAACCGCTAATCTACTTTCTGTCCCTATAGATTTGCCTATTCTAGATGTTCATATAAATGCAATCATACAATATATGGTCTTTTGGGACCAGCTTCTTTCACTCAGCTTGTTTTCAAAGTCCATCCCTGAGGCTGGGTGTGGTGGCTCACTCCTGTAATCCCAAAACTTTGGGAGGCTGAGGTAGGAGGATCACTTGAGCCCAGGAGTTGGACCAGCCTGGGCAACATGGCAAGACCTCATGTCTTCAAAAAATACAAAAATTAGCCGGGTGTGGTGGCAGGCGCCTGTGGTCCCAGCTACTCAGTAGGCTGTGTGGGAGGATCACTTGAGCCTGGGAGGTCAAGGCTGCAGTGAACCCTGACTGTGCCACTGCACTCCAGCCTGGGGGACAGAGTGAGACCGTCTCAAAACAAACAAAAAATACAACGAAGTTTATCCATACTGTAGCACGTATCAGAACTTTATTCAGTTGGACCTTATTTCATTGTATATGTCACATTTTATTTATCCATTGGTCTATTGATAGACATTTGGGTTGTTTCTATTTTGAGACTATTTATAATGTTCTTTTGAACTTTCATGTACATGTAAGTTTTTCTGCCCATATGTTTCATTTCTCCTAGGAATGTAATTTTAGCTCATATGGTAACTCCATGTTTAACTTTCTGAGGAGCTTCTAAACTGTTTCCCAAAGCAGCTGCACCATTTTACATTTCTACTAGCAATGTCTAAGGATTCTGATTTCTCCACACCTTTATCAACAGTACCTGTTGCCTATCATCTTTATTCTAGTCATTCTAGTGGGTATAAAGAGCATCTTTATACCCAACATTTTGTCCTTTGAAGTACAAAATGTTTTACTTTTGTTGAAGTTCAGTTTATCTATTTTTCTCTTTTGTTGCTTGCCCTTTTTGTCATATCTAAGGTCAAACCTTATTTTTAATAAAAATATTTTAACAAATGAAAATCAGAATATATTAGATAAAGCACTTTGTATCCAGTTTTTTAATATCATATTTCATCAAAAGCATTTTCAGCTGTATTTACCTAAAAACTCCCCCCCATTTTACTTTATGCTGTCTAGTTTTGTGAAGACCTCATAGATTTAGCGTCATTAAAGAAGAAGCTGGAGGGCTGGGTGGTGGTTCATGCCTGTATTCTTAGCACTTTGGGAGGCTGAGGCGAGAAGAATGCTCTAGCCCAGGAGCTCAAGACCAGCCTGGGCAACACGGCGAAACCCTATCTCAACAAAAAAATACAAAAATTAGTGGGGCATCATGGCACACGCCTGTAGTGTTAGCTACTGGAGAGGCTGTGATGGGAGGATGACTAGAGCCCCTGAGATTGAGGCTTCAGTGAGCCATGATCATGCCACTGCACTCCATCTAGCCTGGGCACAACGTGAGACCCTGTCTCAAAAAAAAAAAAAAAAAGGAGAAGGAAAAGGAGGTGGAAAAACATTGAGGGGGGAAAACAACCCCAAGCCAGAAAAAAACACTGGGGAGAAAAAAAAACAACCCCAAGCCAGTAAATCTCCATTCCAAAAATTTAATAATATTTTCTTGCTGAAAGTAATATAATCACATCACAAAAATGTAGAAAGTATAGAAAAAGAATAAAAGTACCCATACTCTGATCACCTAACAGCCCTATCATTATCTTTTCATGTATTTTTTCTGTATTTTTTAAAAAGCATATTTTTGAAGAATTGCAATCATAAACATATTCAGATAGACATTCTACCATTAAAATTTAACCCACCATGGAGAGAGATCCAAGATGGCCATGTAGCAGCAGCTCAGGATTGTAGCTCCCAGTGAAAGCGCAGAGAGTGAGTGGATGCCGCAACTGCAGACAAATGTTTGATGCCCACAAACTGGGAGATTCCCGGCGAAGGAGCCACATGGGTCACCAGTGCCACTCTTTTGGCCGGTGCGGCTGTTTTGCCGGCACTCCTGTGCGGCGCTTCACAGTGCAGAGTATATGGGACTGGGTGCCCTTTTAGTCGGGCTCCGCTGGTCCCATCCCCACAAGAAGAACAGCAATTGGAAGCGCTGAGGACTGAGAGCAAGCACAGCTGAACCCGGGAAGCACAGCAAGCACAGCTGAACCCGGGACAGCCCAGCTCTGTGGTGAAGGGGCATCCGCCGAAGGAAAAATAAGAAACAGAGAAAACTTCATAACCAACAAGCCAGATGTCCACTCAGAGACCCAATCTGAAAGTTGGCAATTACAAAGACGACAGGTGGATAAAGCCACAAAAATGGGAAGAAACCAGTGCAAAAAGGCTGAGAACACCTGAAATCAGAATGCCTCTCCTCCTACAGGGGATCGCAGCTCCCCATCAGCAAGAGAACAAGGCCTGATGGAGGATGAGTGTGAAGAACTCACAGAATCAGGCTTCAGAAGGTGGATAATAAGAAACTTCTGTGAGCTAAAAGAACATGTTCTAACCCAATGCAAAGAAACTAAGAACCTTGAAAGAAGATTTAACAAAACGCTAACGAGAATGGACAACTTAAGAGAAGAATATAAGTGAATTGATGGAGCTGAAAAACACAACACAAGAACTTCGCGAAGCATGCACAAGTTTGAACAGCCGAATTGACCAAGCAGAAGAAAGGATATCAGAGGTCGAAGATCAACTAAATGAAATAAAACGAGAAGGCAAGATTAGAGAAAAAAGGGTAAAAAGGAATGAACGAAGTCTCCAAGAAATATGGAACTATGTGAAAAGACCTAATCTACGTTTGATAGGTGTACCTGAATGTGACAGAGAGAATGAATCCAAGCTGGAAAATACTCTTCAGGATATTATCCAGGAAAACTTCCCCAACCTAGCAAGGCAGGCCAATATTCAAGTCCAGGAA
>CAUYQU010009977.1:0-27988 GCA_963574635.1 Cheracebus regulus
AGTAAGTTTTGTGGGTGTTTTAACTGTGTCTGTTTATTATGTTTAGAGTGAGGTTTCTTGACTGGTTGGGGGCTTTCTGTGACTTCAGTTATAAGTAATTCCTCTTGTTGTAATTGTAACATAACTTCCTTTATAGTGGCCTTAGGTCCTAATTTTTCCCATATAATGTTTAAGAGACTTTGGCAATCAGTACAATTGTCAGATTCCATCCGGTTTCCCGTTTCATTTCTTGGGAAACGTAGTTGGTAATTTTCTTGTATCATTATTATAAAAAAGGTGCAGACAAGCAAAATTCCCAAGCCCCAAATTTTCCAATCCCACGCACGTATGCCCCATCCTCTTTTCTGATGCATCAGTCCTTGACCTATCATCACGCCGAACTCGGTGACCTTGTCAAACCGGGGGCGTAAAAGAGGATGCGGCAGACACTGAGGAATCTCTTCTTTCATGGAAAGGAAAGGAGTAACAGAAACTGCTATGTATGCTTCACTATCCATTCTATCCTGATCCCATACGACTAAAAGTATAGCCTGTCACATGACTAGCCAACTGCACTATTTCCCAGTATCCTTTGCAGTCAGGCCATGTGCCTTGGTCTTCTTCAGTGAAATGCAGGCAGTTGTGATGTCTGCCACTTGTATTCAACACCCTAAAACAAGACTATGTCTCCTCCATTTTCTCTTCCTCATTCCTGCTGTTTACAACCCAGTTTCCATCAGAAAGAAGAATATAACACACTCTGGAAGGGAAGAAAGACAAGATGAAAAGAACTGGGCTCTTGCATTGTGGAGCAGAGCTCCTCTCTGACTCCTGTTCTGGCTACTTCATGTTTGGGATCTCTCCATCATGGCAGTTTGACCTGCTCGAAGCCCTAATGTCAGATTTTTCTCAGCAAGGTAGAGTTTTAACAGTGTTCCCTACTGGTTTGCCTCACACATTGGCTTATACTATCATTACTGCACGACTTTCAGCTCAGTTTATCCAAATCACATCGCAGCCTCAGTTGTTCATTTCAATGAGGCAAGACTGTAAATCTTTGATTAAATAAGAAATCTAGAAGAATTTTTTATTCTTACTTCATGTATGGAAGAGAAGGAGGAAGTGTCCATGACCCTTTTTGTATTCTGGTATTTATACTTTTTGAAAAACACGAACGTCCATTTAAATATTTTTTCCAGAACAATATGCTATTAATTAAATCAACAAATCAGAAATTACCAACTCCCTAGAAGTTAAGGAACACTTTCACAAGATATAGCAACAGTATCTAAGTTCTAGTGGCTTTTCAGATTACCTAGTTAAACAACATATACAGGAACAGTTTTATCATGCAGGATACCATCTGCCTTTCTCTACAGCTACAAGGGAAGAAGGAATATTTTCTCTTATATTATAGAGACTTTTTGTACCAGCAGTTAGGAAAGCCTAGAGTTTCAAAGCCATGCAGTAAAATTCCACTAGTAAACCTGTCCCGGGGAGCCCAAAATTTATAATAGGGAAAGGAAGTCCAAATAGGATTATTAGCAAATGGAATACATGACATGTAATATTTTATATCTATATATCAGTAATTGCTATAGGGTTGCTACTACAGGATGTATTTGAAAGGAAACTTTATAAGGGTTACATAAAAGAGAAGACACATAGGAATATTCAGGGAAATTATGAAAAATTGATATAAAATATAGATGAAACATGCAGAGTAATATTGACATAAGAGGCAAACATCAGTAAAGCAATAGAATATAGGAAAAAAGAGAAAGAAATTTAGACTATGATAAAGGAAATTTCAAATCTGTGGAGAATGAGTTAACCATAAAATAGGACATTTGACAATCCACTATTTTATAAGGTTAATTTCTACCTAATGCCATACCCTAAAGAAAATTCCATGTGCATTTTTAAAACATCAAAACAGACTAAATTGTTAGAAGAAAACATAAAGGTACCACTTTTATACTTCCAGCAGTACAACAAACTAGGTACTCTGAAGTACTCTCCACTATAATAAACAAATGTATTCTGTAAATATTTCTTGGCTCAAAAAGTAAGGGAGGTCAGTAAGTATTGGTGGCAAAGTAAGTAAGGAAATAAGTACAAGAAACTAAGTGGGAATGGTCCCAGTGAACCAATGATCAAGCAGACACTTCATGGACCAAATGCCTGTTCTAGAGCTAGAACATAGAGACTAAGCCCAGGGCCTTCTGCTAGACTGGGACATCGAACCCCAAACTTGGCATTAAGCTAGATTTCCTTTAGCTAAAGCTAAGGTCATCTTTGGTGAGAAGCACCCACCTTGACTCCTGGAATAAGCAAACTACAAGTGATCTATGGGGAACAGCTATCCCAATTTAGGCCCTGAGTTCCCACAGATTAACTTCCATTAGGTAAAAGTTCACAATCAAACCATCTCACTCGGAAAGAAAACAGACACACCATGAGTGAGAATCAGCAGAAAGAATGACTGCAGATTTAGTTACCTGGGGATTTCATATACTGGACTTAGATACAGAATACAAAATAACTGTCAATGCTTAAATAAATGAAAGATTGAATCCAAAAAGTCAATAAAGAACAAGAGATTTAATTCCCAAGAAGTTTCAAAAAGAACTCAACAGAACTTCTAGATATAAAAAATGAATAGAATTTCACTTCTGGCCATGACAAAGTAACTATTATTAGATGAGCCCTTCTGCTATAAACAACTTGAAAAATGAAACAAAATATGGAAGGACTGTGTTCAGACATTGTTTCATAGCCATCAGAGGCCTGTGGTCTCTGAAAAGGGGGAAGTGAGTGAAACAAGCCCTACATCGACCCCAGCCTTCTGCCCAGAGGCAGAGGCGATTTCTAGACTGCAGGACAGAAGAGGGCACACAAGCAGAGCACAGTGACCTCATTGTGCTTGGGAGAAAGAAAAGCAAGGCCAGGAAAGCAGAGGGGACTGAAACAGGGAGGAGTGTGGGAGAGAAGGCAGCATGCAGAGAAAAGGCTCCAGAAATGTGCATAGGGGATTTGTACTTGTTTCCTATTGCTGCTGTGTCAAATCACAAACTCAATGACAACATAAGTTTATTATATCATAGTTCTGGAAGTCAGAAGTCCAACCTCCCTGGAATAAAGTAAAAGCATCAGCAGGACTGGTTCCTTCTGGAGGCTTTGGGAATTCATTTATTCCTTACCTCTTCAGCTTCTAGTGGCTGCTGGCCTTCCTTGGCTCATTTCTGCATCACTCCAACCTTTTTCTGTCATCACATTGCTTTCTCTAGCGTTGACCTTCTTGCCTCCTCTCATAAGGATGCTTGTGATTACATGGAGCCCACCCAGATAATCTAAGATCATCTCTCTATTTTAAGATTCTATTTTTTTTTTTTTTTTTTTTTTGAGATGGAGTGTCACTCTGTCTCCCGGGTGGAGTGCAGTGGGATGATCTCGGCTCACTGCAACCTCCACTTCCCAGGTTCAAGCAATTCTCCTGCCTCAGCCTTCCAAGTAGCTGGGATTACATGCACCTGCCATCACACCTGGCTAATTTTTGTGTTTTTAGTACAGACAGGGTTTCACCATGTTGGTCAGGCTGGCCTTCAACTCCCGACCTCAAATGATCCACTCATCTTGGCCTCCCAAATAGCTGAGATTATAGGCGTGAGCCACCACACCTGGCCATTTTAAGATTCTCAATCACTTCTGCAAAGTTTCTTTTGCCATGTAAAGTAATATATTCACAAGTTCTTGGGATTAAGCTGTAAACATCTTACAGAAATCATTATTCTGTCCTCCACAGGGTCCCTTGAGTGTTCGTCTGAATACTAAGTTCCACAGCATAAGGTAAGACTCCAGGAATCCAACAAAAGAGCAATTAATGGCAAACTATAAGCTTATAAAGTGAACCAAGTTCTCACAGGACTTAGAGACAGTCCAGTTCCCATCAGCCAGAGTGAAGAAACCTTGCTGAATACCTAGGCAATTCAGCAGAAACCCCAGCAATGCAACGCCTTAAGAATAAGATGAAGCAAGCCTTAAACAAACCTTGAAAGGATGAAGCTGCATACCAGAACAATACCTGACATTCTTTAAAGAAGACTAGAAAATCCTACTCAACAACACAGCGTCCATAATGCTAGTGTCCAGTTAAAAATTACTAGACATGACAGAGCAAAAAAATGTGACCCATAACGAAGAGAAAAAAATACCCCCCCAAAGAAATCCTCAGAAATGATAAAGATCATGGGATTCATATATAAGTACTTTAAAATAGTTACAAGTATATATACTTTTTACTTATTTATTAAATAATAAATAGTTATTATGTTTACACCCACAATAGAATGACTTATCCTCCCACTATATACAACTAGAAAAACTGGACAAATATATGCGACAATTGTTTTAAGACATTTAATAGCAGGTAGAGGAGGGCTATAATCACGGAGAAAAAGGAAATAAATTAGGTGAGTTAATGATAAGGTTTTGGGCTGAAGGCAGTCCCCCACCTGGGATCCCAGGAACAGGGGACCCAAATAGCCCCCAGTGGACTCTCTGAATTTGGGAAACAGAAATCAGGATATAGGGAGGCGGAGACAGCTACAAGTTATAGGACAGAGTTCTAGAGAGTTGGGACCTGTGCAGAAAAAATATTTCAAGCAATCTGCTATGGGCTGGGCAAGGTGACATACACCTGTAATCCCATTGCTTTGGGAGGCCGAGGCAGGCGGATCACTTGACAAAGCCAGAGGTTTGAGACCAGCCTGGCCAACATGGTGAAACCCTATCTTTTCTAAAAATACAAAAATTATCCAGGCATGGTGTCAGGTGCCTGTAATCCCAGTTACTTGGGAGACTAGGCAGGATAATCTCTTGAACCCAGGAGGCAGAGGTTGCAGTGAGCCGAAATTATGCCACTGCCCTCCAGCCTGGGCGACTGAGCCAGACCCCATCTAAAAAGAAAAAAATCTGCATATGGATGTCCTTGAGTCATTGACGAGTACTGGCTGGGGGCAAGGGAAACAGGGTGAAACCCCATGAGGACGGGAAGCGACTAGGGAGCTGATCAAGTCTCAGAGCTCCCAAAGCAGGAAGATATTTGAGTTCTAATCTCCCTCAGTAGAAAGTGCTCAGTGATCAGTCATTAGTAGAGAGCTCCGCGGGGCCACACCTTGGCAGCAGTGCTGACCTATCCTTTTATTCAAAGCATTTGAATGCCATTCTAACAACACTAAAAAACAGACTGAAAGATAAAACTGTTTTAACAATAACTTAACTCCTTGCCACACTTGCAACAATTTAAAGAAAGACAAATAAAATTCAGACAGTCCACAACACAATATTCACAATCTTGGGCATCTAATAAAAATTTACCAGATATTGTATTATAAAAAGCAGGAAAATGTGACACATAACCAAGAAAATATTAGTGAGTAGAAACAGAATGAGAAAGGACAGGCGCTGGAACCAGCTGACAGGGACATTAAAACAGACATGATAACCATACTGAAGCATTTATAGGAAAACATAATGAAACGAGAGTGGAAGATATTTAAAAAGGAGCCAAATGAAATGCCTACAGATTTTATTAAAACAATATTTGTTTCATCTGTCAAGGTTGCAAAAAAATATCTGAAACAAAAATTCTATTGGATGTGATTAACAGCAGATTAGACATTGCAAAAACAGGATGAGAAAGCCTAAAGAAAACCTGCATGTTCTGCACATGTACCCCAAAATTTAAGTATAACAAAAACATATATTTTCTTACGACAGACCGGTACCCAATAAATGGAAATTACTTTAAGTTACTGAAAACCATAGCAAGCATAGCCTCAAGGTGATGGGTGATAGAACATGAAAGATAACAACAAACTTTTGTCAGAATCGCTTAAGGGAAATTCTTGCAAACAAGCCTCCAGCACACAATTCCAGGACAATAAGCAACAGAGCAAGTACACACCTAGCAAGAAGGAACCTTCATCCCAACCTGGTTATTGTTTATATTCTAAGTGTTTTCAAGGTAAAAGTTTGCAAATATTCTTTAGATTTTATTTTTATCTAGCAAAGCAAAATTGCTGGTTGGTGCATAGTTCACTCAAAGCCCTTTTGTTCAGCCCTTGCATTCTTTCCAAGATTCTTCTTTATCTGCCTATTAAGAGTGGGCACCTCTGTCTTTGGTCACAATTTCCAAAGTGTTGGAATTACAGGCGTGAGCCTCTGCTCCTGGCCATCACTGGAACTCTCATACACTGCAGCATGCCTGTAATCCTGGTACTTTGGAGGTCAAGGCAGGAGGACTGCTTGAGCCCAGGAGTTCCCGGCTGCTGTGAACTATGATTGAGCCACTGCACTCCAGTCTGGGTGACTAAGTGAGACTTTGTTTCTTTTTAGAAAAAAAAAATCAGACCAAGCATCACCAGTATGTGTTCTGTGGAATTAAAAAGAATCAGAGGCAAGAAGCAACTTTATCCTATTATAAAGGAAACACTTTCGGTTTGTGTATAATCTTAGTTTCTGTTTTAAAATACCCACAGATTATCATATTAAGAAATAAAACTTCCAAGTTTATTTTCCCAAAATTTTAATGAAATACAGAAGTTGGAGCTCACTGAATGCCTTGTTGTACTCATTTTGATAATAATAAAATTTTTAGTCTTTTTCCAGTTAATGTTAATAATTGGGAGCTTCCCAGCTGGTGAACTGCAGAGGAGTTAAAGTATGGATGTGTCAGGCTGAAGTTCTGAGGCTGAGTATCTCCAGCCAGGGGCAGCTTCTTCAGTTCAACCAGCTGACTTTCTGTTAGAATGCTGTAAGTGAGCTATTAAATGAAAATCTAAGGAGTCAAAAATTACTGGGACTCACTGTGTTAATGGTTTGCTTTGTAGTGTGTCTGGCTTCAGGACACAAGTTAAATCCCACACAGTTAGAAAGAGAAAATATTTTTTTAATTTTTAAAAACTTTTTTATTCTTTACCACATCAAGCATGTGAACCCAGAGAATTTTTTTTTTGATGCTCTATATTCTTTTGCTAAAATAATTCAGTTCTAGTTCCTTTCTATCATTAGTCTAAACTTTTTTTTGTTATTATTAAACTCAATTTGGTCCAAAATCTTATTTCCAGCCCAGGCAACATAGTGAGACCTGTCTCTACAAAAAAAAAAATTAGCTGGGCACGGTGGCATGAGCCTGTAGTCCCAGCTACTCAGGAGACTGAGGTGGGAAGATCACTTGAACCCAAAAGGTGACACTGTAGTGAGCTGTGGTGATGGCACTACTGCACTCTAGCTTGGACAACAGAGTGAGACCCTGTCTCAAAAAAAGTCATATATGATTAATAAAAGGTATTAATATGTATTATCTCCCTATTCTATCCTTGAAATGGTTTATATAATTGTGGCTGTGATTGGCCCTATAGATCTGAATGAAGAAGGAGAAAGACAGGGAGGAAGCAATGAAGGAAAGGAGGGAGGGAGGAGGGAGGAGTAAGGCCCCAGGTGATGCCTGTAGAGTAAAAGGTGTTCACCGTATGCAGAACGTGGAAAGGTGTCCCTTTAAGGGAGGGTGGGGCGTGAGAAGAGTATGGGGCTTGGGAGGGCAGGACTGAAACCACCGAGGGGTAGGCTTGTGGCTTGGGTGGAGGGCAACTGAGATAACCACAGGCTGGCAATGCTCAGATGGCCACACTGTTTCCCACCAGGCTGGCCCGCAGGTATGTGTAGGGCATGTCCTGCTTGGCATTCCAGATCTCAGTTCCTTATCCAGGCAGCCAGCTCCTCCTTAAACTTCTGTGGCACAACCTTAGGCCCAGGGCCTGAAAAATACTCTCCTTATGCTGGCCCACAGCCATGTGGGATGGAGAGGAAATGACCCACAGCTTAGGGTGCCACATGGCCCTATGGCTGCCTCCTTCCTCAGGGCCCTGGGCACTCAGCTCTCACCATAATGGGCTGGCATCTGCCCAGTTGCCAAGTGATGGACATCTTGAGAAAAGCCTGATGAAAGTTGGGCAGCGTCGCCATCGCTGTCTCCAGCATTGCATCCTTGGTGGTTTGCAAGGGTAGCCATATCATGCAGGGTGCATTACGGACCCAAGTGCACCAATCCAGCCAAGGAAAGTCAGGGATCTAGACTCAGCATCTGCTAAGCATGAAAACCCTCTGAGGATCGTGCACACAAACTCCTCCCTCACCCCAGGCCCCAAATTCCCAGCTGTTCATCTCTGCTAAGTACCTGACCCAAGTGGACAGAGGAGTGTTGGCCAGTGCAGGTAAAGATACACATGGTGACAAAGTAGCATACCTGGTCCCAAGACTGTAAAGAGACAGGAAACCCTTCAAGGGGTGGGGAGAGTTAGAAGCTGTGAAACCAGGAGTAGAGCCAAGCTCAGAGAATGAGGCAGAGAGAGGAGAACAAGAGGGGTGAGAAAGAGCAGCAGGAATACCCAGTAACTCTTGTGGGAATTACTGTAACAGCAGGCTGGGGTGTGGGAGTGGGGAGCTCAGATGGGAGGGTCCCACTCAGTGGATGCTGGTGCTGACTCATACGGGCTCATAAGCGTCAGTCAATGATGTTCAGGTTTTTAGTGAGCTGGTCTAGCTTAGTAGCCAGAGTAGGAATATTTATGCCATGGAAATGTACAAATGTTACAAATTGGGACTTTTTATTTCCTAAGGGTCAGTTGTTAAACATTTATGAACAACCACTGGTCTCATTGCATCAGGCACCTAAGGGGTTCTCAGTGTATAGGGTGGGGACCTGTCTCCAGCTGAGAGGGAATGAAATCTGAGAAGGCCTTTGGAGTTTTCCTAGGTGCTGGAAATGCTTCTGGAAGATTTCACAGAAGCACAGAGGATTCCGGGGAGGTCTCTTGTGTTTTGTGTCTGAGATTTCCAGGCAGGGGCTCCTCCTCCCTCGGTCCTGGGCAGCCCGATGTCAGTGATCTCTTAACACCAGGTCTGCAGCTGTGAGTCATCACTCACGGCCATGTCTGTCTTACAGTGGAGACTCACGATTCCTTCCATATACCTGTCGGCCAACAGGGCAGGGCCAGGGTGCTGAAGCCAGCTCTGCTCCTGCTCATGGCCATGTCAGGGTCCCAGGCCCCTAACCAGACACAGAGTTTCTTCTCTCCTAGGCATCTTCTCCACCCCTACTAGCCTTCCTGCTTGCCTCACCGAAAGATGATTCCTTCCAAAGAAGGAAGACTGGACTCAGCAGGCCCTGGTCAGCCAAGTCATCAGGGTGACAGAAGGAGCTAGGTTAGCAGGGCTCCAGCTCTCCTGAGCAGCTCCAAATGGCCTTTCTCAGCAGTCACCGCCTGAGAAGCAAGGACGGGCAGGGTCAGGCGAATCAACCAGCCCTGAGTCCAGAGTCAGAAAGAAGAGTGACCTAGAATCTCCCTTTCTCTCCCCATACTTGGTCAAAAACTTCCATGCAGGAGGCCAGCCCAGTCCTGGCCTGGATGTTGATTTTCAAGGTGTACTGCAGGTAGGGAATTATAAGCTAGAGGGAAAAAAGCAGGGAAGGGCAAGGTCAGAAGAAAGCTGCACAGATCCCTGCAAGAAATAGAGGTTGACAACCAGGAAGGGTACCAGGTCTTCAGAAAAATCACAGACTTAAAGTTCAGTGACCTCTCAACAGTGAGTTTTCAGAAGTATCATTCGACCCAGCAATCCCACTACTGGATATATGCCCAAAGGAATAGAAATTGTTCTGCCATAAAGACACATGCATGTTTATGTTTATCACAGCACTATTCACAATAGCAAGGACATGGAATCAACTGAAATGCCCATCTACAATAGACTGGATAAAGAAAATATGGTGCATATACACCATGGAATACCAGGCAGCCACAGAAAAGAACAAGATTATGTCTTCTGCAGCAACATGGATGTTGCCGGAGGCCATAATCCTAAATGGACTAACACAGGAACAGAAAGCCAAATATGGCATGTTCTCACTTAAAAATGGGAGCTAAACACTGAATACACATGGATGCAAAGAAGGGAACAACAGACACCAGCATCGACCTGAAGGTGGAGGGTGGGAGGAGGGAAGGGTCCCAAACTACTTATCGGATAACATGTTGATCACCTGGGTGACCAAATAATCTGTACACCAAACCCCTGTGACACACAATTTACTTATATAACAAACCTGCACATATACCCCTGAAACGAAAAGTTAAAAATAAATAAATAAAACTACAAATAAACCGCCAAGTTTTTAGTTGATTTGCATTGACTAACATGTTCTACAAACCACTGACTTAGTGCTTTATGATAATTGAAAGACATCATTCTCCTTTCTTTTCACATTTTTTTCACAGGTCTAGACTAAAATTTCTCAACTTTTTTTTCTCATTATCATTCAATAAGTAGTCTTTTTTTTTCTTTTTCTTTTTAGAGATGGGGTCTCGCTCTTGTGGCCCAGGCTGGAGTGCAGTGGCGCGATCTCGGCTCACTGCAACCTCCGCCTCTTGGGTTCAAACAATTCTCCTGTCTCAGCCTCCTGAGTAGTTGGGACTACAGGCACCCACCACCACGCCCAGCTAATTTTTGTGTTTTTAGTAATGATGAGGTTTTACCATGTTGGTCGGACTGGTCTCTAACTCCTGACCTCAAGTAATCCGCCCGCCTCAGCCTCCCAAAGTGCTGGAATTACAGACATGAGCCACTGCGCCTGGCCTAAGTAGCCTTTTGAGACCTTTTTTTCTAATCTGACCCCACCTCATACAATTTTAATGCTACATATATACTGTATATCCATTTATACATTGCATTACATCTGTGATTCGTATGTAAAAATAATAAGATTTTTCACACACATTTTCCAACCATCTTCATCCCTTGGGGGACATTGTTGCCCCACTGAGAATGGATGGTCAACCACTGCCTCCTTCCACAGGCTTGGCTCCTTCCTCTCCCCTTCATCCATTATGCTTACCTTCTTCAACCACTGGTCTTCAACATGAGGGTTTTCAACCAGGCATGGGGAGAGAAGGGGAGATTCTAGGTTCCTCTTCTTCCTGACTCTGGAGGCAGGCTGGTCGATTTACCTGACCTTGCCCATCCTTCAAAGACCGAAAGATGCCAAGCTCATTCCACCTCGATCCTGCACAAGCTGTTCCCTCTGCCTGGAACACTGTGCCCTCCCTTGGTCATTTCAGGGTTAGCTTCTGACAGTCACATTCTCTATCTTTCAAGGGAGCCTCTTCTGACCACCCAATCTATACTTGCCATCACATCACCCTGCTTTGATTCTCTGCATTGCACCTACCACAGCTGGTATGTTACAATACAATCTCTATTGTCTGTTTGCCTTTGCTGAAAATGAAAATCTCAAAAGATCAGGACCTCGACTATCTTGCTTACTGCTAGCATCTAGAATGGTTCTTGTCACACAGGAGGCACCCAATACATGTTTTTAATAAGTAAATACTTTGCTCTAATGGTCTGTAATAAACCAGGCAACTGTTGTTGGTCTCAGCCCCTCTAACTGGCTAGTATCACTATTTTAGAACTGATAAATGACTGGCTGGATAAAAATCTTTGTATATTATTTGCACAGTTTCCTCTTATTGGATGGAATCATTGGTCATCTGCATGTACTGTTTATGTGTTGTACCAATATCTGTGCTTTGCACATAAAGAGTAAGATTTTTTTCTCTACTTTCCCCAAGAATGATTCCCACCCCCATGGAACATGATATCCCCCTTGAAAATGCGTGGTCAGCCATGCTTGCACTCTTTTGCTCTCACATCTTCCATTCCTTGGTTCTTTCCATATCCTGAGACTCCTCAGAGAGGCAGCCTCCTGAGGTGGGAACATGCCCCGGGGGTAGAGATAGAGGCCTGCCAGAGAGAAGGGAATAAGGTGTTACCTTGAAGACAGGATGTATCGAAGGCACCTCATGGTGTTCACAGCAATGACCTCTGCCATCAAGTGTCCCCTCAGAGGATGAGACTCTAGCTCATGGAGCTGGAAGTCAGAGCTATGGGCCCAGCGTTTGACCAGAAGCTAGACCATTGCAGGATCCATGGGCAAGAAAAGCGAAGGTGGCTGGGATCCTGTGTTGGAGCTGGAAAAGGAACAAGGTGTGAGGAGAGAAGGGGTGAGTGCCAGGCGCTCAGCGACCCCCCTCCCTTGCATGTTTAACCTCTTCCTAGGTCCTCCAAATGTGTTTCCCTTTCTCCATCTCACGGCTGCCACTGCCTACAGCTGCCGTTTCTTCCCCTTCCTTTCCTACCCACTCGGTGCATCAACGCCCTGCAAGCTGCTCTGCCTCCAGTGTTCTGCAGAAACTGCTCTTCTAGTGGCTTCTCCAGTCTCCACTTCCCTTTTCAGTCCCCACAGTGTGGACAAGATTCAAACTGCCTGCTTCCTTCATCCCACATGCTTTTTTCAAAATCTCATCTTTTAGCCCTACCTTTACACAAACAATTGAATCTCTAGTTCTCAGCTGCCTGCCAATTTAAATGTCTTCCTGTGATCTCAACATTGGCTAGGCAGAAGCCTACATGAGCACCATGTCCTGTTTATGTTATTTCTGCAGACACCTGGCCTGGCTTACCTTTCCTCCCTCCTTGATTTCCCTCTGCACTCACATCCACCTGCCCTCTCCATCCCGATGGTCACTACCCACATCTGAGCCCACCTCCTCTAGGGGCAAGTGCTAGAGCGTGTCGCCCTAATTCCTGTTTCTAGCGTCTCCCCTCTCCACCCCAACCTAAACACAACTGCCTATATGGTGTACCCACAGCACATTTCTCTTTTGTAATGAGATGGAGTTTTGTTCTGTTGCCCAGGCTGGAGTGCAGTGGCACAATCTCAGCCTCAGCCTCCCGAGTAGCTGGGATTACAGGCATGCGCCACCACGCCCAGCTAATTTTGTAGTTTGGGTAGAGACGGGGTTTTACCATGTTGACCGGGCTCGTCTCAAACTCCTGACCTCGGGTGATCCGCCTGCCTTGGCCTCCCAAAGTCCACAGCACATTTCATCACAGCCTTCTCCCGCTTCCCACATCACACTCCTTAGCCTGGCATAGTATGGCCCCAGTCCAAGTGCCCCTAGAAATCTCCTAACTCCTCTGCGTCAGCCTCTCTGCCCAGTCCATCTTGACCCTGAGGACAGGTCCTTCCCCTCCTGCTGCTTGTCTGAGTCCTGGCCCTCCTTCAAGGCTTATGACACCCCACCTCCCCTGATCCCTCCTGGGCTGTCTCTGTCCTCAGGGACTTCCTCAGTACTGGAGCTTCTTCCCAGTCTGTCTCTCCAGCTATACTGCAAGGCCTTCAAATCACAGACTTTGCCTATTTCCTCCTTTAATGTCTACCCCAGTGCCTTAGCACAGTGCCTTTGCAGATAGTTGGTGCCTAGTGAATTTCGTTGAGGGCTGAGCTGACAAGGCCGGATACTGGGAGCAGAAATCTCGGGTCCTCTCACCTGGATGACCACGGGCAAGAACTTTCCATCAGGATGCAGTTTCAGCAGGACCAGAGGGGCAGCCAGATGCTGCTGGCTGTACAGAATGACTTTGGCCTTGATCCCATCCAGCAAGAAGTCAGCTTCAAACAGTGTGCCTCCCTGGATGGGGGAAGAGGGCAAGGGCTGCTATCAGCATAAGGCATATTCTTTCTACTCTGATTCTTCCAGGGGAGAAGGGAGAGAAGGAAACTAACTTGTCTCCATCACCTACTTTGTACCAAGTAGGGAAGCATGTGCTTATTGTCTTATATAATTTTTTTTTGAGACAGGGTCTTACTCTGTTGCCCAGGCTGAAGTGCAGCAGCAGGATCACCACAGCTCACTGTAGCCTTGACTTCCTTGGACCCAAATGATCCTCCCATCTCAGCCTCCTGAGTAGCTGCGACTATAGGTGTATGCTGCCACACAAAAAATTACAGGGACTAATTTTTGTAATTTTCGTGGAGATAGGGTTTCACCATGTTGACCAGGCTGACCTGGAATTCCTGGCCTCAGACCATCATCCTGCCTCAGCCCCCCCAAAGTCCTGGGATTACAGGCACGAGCCACTGTGCCTGGCCTTATAATGCTTATACATAGTGGAATGAGCCTCAGTTTTACAGAAGAGGAAACAGATAATCAGAGAGGTTGGGTGTTTTGCCTGAGGTCACAAAGCTTACAAACAGTAGAACCAGGGTTCACATCCAAGCCTTTAATTCCATGCACTTTCTCTGTTTTCTATGTTGATTCCTTATGAACAGCCACAGCACTCTAACCCCGATCCCCTTACTCTGCACACTGCCTGAATCCCCAGTACTAAGGCCCAGTCACGTTTCTTCATTTGACCCCGTTTCTATCAACCATTCCACCTTGCACACCCTCCCTCCACAGCATGTGGGGAGGAAGCCGAGCAGCTGAGCTTCTCCAGGATCCCTCAGGACTTCTGCTGAATCCCTCCCTGCTGACTGGCAGCAAGCCAGGCCCACAGTGGGTCCCGCAGCAGTATCGTTGATGCTAGCCCACCCCATTTAACTGTTGGGCCTCCTTAGGGCTCTGATGTCCATACATCCAGCTCCTTCTCCAGCTGGGCCTGCAGTTCCTCCATCCCTGGAGGGAAAATGAGGTTGGCAGGAAGGTGAATGGAGACCCTCAGCACCATGGGGTTAGCACCATTAAGAAACTGGTACCCAAATAAGGCATCCTCCTTCCAGGAGTCCCACATATTCTCTGGGGAAGGTAGTTGTTGAACGAGTTGTGGGATCTGAGCTCTTGGTCCTTCCAACCCCCACCAATCATGCCCACTTGACTCCAGCCCACCAGAGGGACCCAAGTCTCTGGTTGCCCCACCTGGTTCTTTCAATTCCCCTGGGAGAATTGGTGGGAGCTCCACTGGGTGGGAGCTGGGGTAAGGCTCCTGGGAGGAGTATTGGGGGTCTGACCTGCCAGCAAATGGGATATGGGTTAAAAAGTATCCATATGTACTATTATTAATATAAAATAGTTTGGGATATATAATAAGTGGAAAACAAGGTTTATAAAACTGTATGTATTACGTTCTATTTTATATTTTACATGTGTTTATAAAATAATATTGATGGCTATTTATACATCATTGTGGGATTATTTTTGAATTTTACTTAATTTTATTTTAAAAATACATTAAACCAATTAGACTTAAGGAGAAGTTGTGGTATTACTGATATATTGGTATACAATCCCCAAAGCTGGAAGTATACATATATAGACATGTACACACACACACACACACACACACACACACATACATTTTTGCACTGCCGTGAAGGAATATTTGTAACAGAATAATTTATAAAGAAAAAAGGTTTTATTTTAGCTCATGGTTCTGCAGGCTGTACAGAAAGCATAGTGCTGGCATCTGCTTTTGGTGAGGCCTCAGAAGTTTACAATCATGGCAGAAGGCAAAGGGGGAGCAAATGAGAGAGGGGTGGGAGATGCCACACTCTTTTAAACAACCAGGTCTCAGGTGAACTCACAGAATGAAAACTCACTCATTATCACAAGGATGGCACCAAGCCATTCTTTAGGGATCTGCGCCTATGGCCCCATTTCCAACATAGGGGATTACATTTCATTAAGAAAACTGAAGGGGACAGACATCCAAACTCTATCATCTGTCTGTCTATCCATCTTATCTATCTATTGGGAGAGGTGGGTTGGGGGCAAACTTATTTTCATTTGGAAAGCACAGACACTGAAGTGGCAAAGGAAACAGAACCATAGTATATAGAAGAGTTTAAGAGAATTATAAGATATATGGTAAAAAAGCAGAAAACTTTTTAAATTTGAAAATCTAGGGAAAAGATAATTTTCTATTCAAATACAGAAACCTAAGCCAAACGAAGCTGCAAAACACGTAATTTATTGTCTTATATAACCAGGAAGTCCATGGCACTAGTAGCCTCAGGCATGGCTAATCGAGCAGCTCAAACCACATTCTCAGGACTGCATCTTCTTGTTTGCTTCTGCCTGGCTATGTTGTCAGACATCTGTTTAAACGACAGCAGTTTAACACAGGCAACTCCAGGTCTACAGTGCTTTATAGCCGAAGGTCCTATATTAATTCCCCTGTTCGTTATCTGTTGTGTGATAAAGCTTCTCAAATTTAATGGCTTAAAAACATATTTGTTCTACTTGCAATTCTACAACGTGGACAGGGCTCAGTGGCGACAGTGTAGTTCTGCTCCTTTCAGCATGAACAAGGGCAGCTGCAGCCTGGGAGAAGGGATCACCTAGCTCATTTGCATGCCTGGAGCAGGGTAACACTCAACAGCAGAACCCCTCCGGTTTCTCTGTGTGTATGGGCTCTCTATGCGGTGTCTCCAGTATGGTGGCTTGGGAGTAAGGTTTCTTACATGTCATTTGAAGGCCTCCGAGGTGATTTTCCAGAGAGAGAGGTGGGGAAGCTGTATCAATGCTTATGTCCTCACCTGAGAAGACATATAGTATCACTTTTGGCACATTCTATTAATTGAGGCTGTCACAGGGGCCTGTTAACGTTTAAGAGGAGGGGAGACAGGCCCACCACCTTTTTTTTTTTTTTTTTTAGATATGGTTCTCACTCTGTTGCCTAGGCTGGAGCACAGTGGCATGATCATGGCTCATTGCATCCTTGACTTCCCAGGCTCAGATCTTCCCGCCCCAGCCACTTGAGTGGCTGGAACTACAGGAACTCACCTTCAGGCCTGGCTAATTAATTTTTATTTTTTGTAGAGACAGGGTCTTCTTATGGTTCCCAGGCTGGTCTTTAACTCCTGGGCTCAACCGATCCTCCCGCCTCGGCCTCTCAGTGTTGAGATTACAGTCATGAACCGTCACACCCCACCCAAGCCCATCTCTTAATAAGGGTGGCAAGATTCTGGAAAAGCATATGGGACTTGAAATACTGCTGCAGCCATTTTTGGGAACTATAGTTTCCCACACTCCCCTTAAAGGGCTATGGATTATCCAGTTTGAGTCACATGTCTACCCTGTGATGTGTGGTGAGGGTTTAAGACCCTCATAAAGTCACATGGAGTTGGGGATGGTCAGTTCTTTAAAGGAAGTGATACTGTGCAGGCAAAAAAATGAAAATGAAAAAGAAGAATGTTGATTACAGTGGAAGATAGTCTTAATTTATTTGTATCTGAGACTGGGTAATTCATAACAATCATAAATTTATTTTCTCAACATTCTAGGGTCAGAAAAGTCCAAGATCAAGGTACTGGCATTTCTTCTACAATTTGTTTTTTAATAGTTTTTGCTAATTTCTATAGAATTATCTTTATTTGAAGATTCTTTTATATTATAAACATTAATGCTTTGTGTTATATACTGCAAACACTTTCTATGAATTGTCTGTTTATAAAGACAAATATAAAAACACAAAGAACTATTAAAACACATCCAAAAAATTATTAAATGTATAGTTTAGTGTATTACTATAAAGCAAACTTCCTTGTAACCACCACCCAGGTCAAGAACCAGAGCTTTCCCAGCCACCTAGAAGCCCCATCATGTTCCATTGCAGTCACAATTCCCTCCTCCCAACATTCCTTTCTCCTCAAAGTAACTACTATCTTGACTTTTATAGTTATCATTTCTTCACTTTTTTTTAGTTTTATCTTCTAAATGTGCATCTATAGACATTATAGAATTGTCGATGATTTACATGTGATGTCTTTCACATCTCATTTAGCCCACTTTCTCCCTCTCATTCATTTTCCTTATAACTTGTGTGTTGGAGAACCCAGACTGTTTGATTAGTAGAGTTATGGATTTTGCTGACTGCCTATTTGTGGTGTGGTTCAACATGTTCTCCTGTTCTCTGTGTTGTCCACAGCTAAGCAGCTGGATCTTGAGACTTGATCAAACTCATATTTGATCCCTTTGGCAAGATTTTGGTGGTGGTGTCATCATGTATCAGAAGCAATTGGCCTGCTGTGTCCCCAGGTTCCATGTCTGTGGATTCATGCAACTGCAGATAGAACATTAAAAAATAACACAATTAAAAAAATACAAATAAAAAGCAATAGTATAACAACTGTTTACATTGTATTAGGTAGTATAAATAATCTAGAAATAATTTTAACTGCAGAAAGCTATATGTAGGTTACAGGCAAATACCATACCATTTTATATAAGGGACTTGAGCAGTTCTTTCTTAAAAATTTTGATTTAATTTAAAGCTCCAGGATACATATGCAGGACATGCAGGTTTATTACACGGTAAACATGTGCCATGCTGATCTGCTACACCTATCAACCTATCACCTAGGTATTAAGTCCAGCATCCATTAGCTATTCTTCCTGATGTTCTCCCTCACTCTGCTCCGTCAACAGGACTCTAGTGTATGCTCACTGTTCAGTGCTGACTTATAAATGAGAACATGCGGTGTTTGGTTTTCTGTTCCTGCATTACTTTGCTGACGATAACAGCTTTGAGCTCCATCCATGACCCTGAAAAGGACATGGTCTCATTCCTTTTTTATGGCTGCATAGTATTCCACAGTGTATATGTACCTTCTAGGGAAGGTTCAGTTTTTTTTTTTTTGCTAGGCAGATGGTTTCAAATTGTGTTTGAAAATATGTGGTAATTATGCAATTTGAGCTTTTTCCATAGCTCTTTAAGGGTATCTGTAAGAATTAACAGTGCAGGTGTAATTTTCTGAAAACTCTCTTCATGATTTTTGATTGCCATTTTAGATTTAGTGAAGCTTCAAAATGAAAAACACATCACTACTGAATTAGAAGTTGAAGGAAAGAAGGTGTCGATGGAAATAAAAAAGATAGTAATGCTGATGGAGAAGTCACCTCAAGTAAGATATATCTTTGTTGGAAAGAAATGTCATGACACACTGAAAAGTTTTATTATTTTATTTCACTAAATATGATATACTGAGGTTTTATGTTATTTTATTTTATGAAAGTTTAATTTAGCAAAGTAATTATTCTTTTACTTGGGGTATGATTTAGTCATCTGTCTTTGAGAAGGAGAACTTACTAGTAATTTTACTTTCTCTCTCTTTAAATTCTAAAAGTAGAAAATATTAATTTATAAACTCAATATTAACTATTTGAGTTCACAAATATTAGAGTGGAAGGGTAATTACTCCTCATTTAACAGATAAGGTGACTGAGAGCCAGTAAGTACCTTGTCTAAGATTGATCATGACAGAGCTGGGACCATATATAGATCAGAGATCAGCAGAAGTGCCAATGGTTACATTAATCATGCTTTTTTGTTTTCTCTATTTCTGATGACTATATATCATGCAGCCTTGCTAACACTGGAGGGCAGCCTCTCCCAGGGTTAATTAGCTCCTAGAGACAGCAAATGACTCTTCTAAGGAGTATACCTTTTATATGCAAACCAACCAAATGAGAGCCTGCACCCCAACAACCTCCTTTATTAGACTCACACAGGGCCCTAATGCTCTGGGCACTATCCCCTGCCCTAATTACCCCAGAACCAGGTGTCAGACACTAGACATAGCGTCATAGATACCCCAGAGCACCCCCCACCCCGAAGAACATATCTGAAGTCTCTACAACTTTCATACACATTATCTTGTATTCAATAAAACATTACTACTCAAGCCAAGAGACAGGACTATAGACAAAATACAGAGAAAAAAGTTAAAGAAAACTATAGGTGATAGAGATAATGGAGTTATTAAAATAAAAACTTGAAAATAATAGGTGAATGTGTTCAAGAAAATAGAGGAATAGACGAAGAAAATTATTGAAATAATTTTTAAAATTTCACGATAGAACTATAATCAAACAAATCTATTGCAGCTCTAAAAGTAAACAATGCAATAGCTGAAATAGACATTTTAATAAGTGGATTTATAGGAGAATAAACTCAGAATAAAGTTGGATTAGTAAATTAGAAATCAGGTTAATAGAAAATATTCATTTAGAAGAAGAGAAAGAAGAAATGATTTTAAAAATAAAAACTGGCCAGGCACAGTGGCTTACACCTGTAATCCCAGCACTCTGGGAGGCCAAGTCAGGCGGATCATGAGGTCAGGAGTTCAAGACCACCCTTGCCAATATGGTGAAACCCTGTCTCTACTTAAAATACAAAAATTAGCTGGGCATGGTGGTGCATGCCTGTAGTCCCAGCTACTCGGGAGGCTGAGGCAGAAGAACTGCTTGAACACGGGAGATGGAGGTTGCAGTGAGATGAGATTGTGTCACTGCACTCTAACCTAGGTGACAGAGTGAGACTCCATCTCAAAAAACAAACAAACAAACAAAAACTAATGTAGGTTGAACACAGTGTAAAAGTATGAAATTTCATATGTAAAACATGAAATTCTAGAGGGAAAAAACAGGAAATAGCAATTTGAAGAGGTAATGGCCATAGTTTCCCCAAACTGATGAAAGGTATTAGCCCACAGATTTAAGAGTCTGTGAGCCCCAAGCAGTGTAAGTGCAAAGAAAACCACTCTAAAAGACATAACAGCAAAAATGCTGAAAAACATAGACAAAGAAATTATAGAAGGAGGCAGAGAAAAAAAGGCAAACTAAAGTAACTAAAGTTGAACTAACTTCTGAACAGAAGTACTGGAAGCCAGAATATAACAGAATGATGTTTTTAAAGTGCTACAACTTTAAAATTTCCCAATCTCTAAGCCTATACCCAGTGAAAATATCCTTCAAAAATAAAGACAAAGTCAAGATATTTTGAGACAAAATATAGAATTCACCACTTTCATATCTGCTCAAAAACAAATATTAGAGTTTCTCAGGTAGAAAAAGAAGATTCCAAATAGAAACACAGAAATAATAGGAATGAGGCCAGGCACAGTGGCTCACACCTGTAATCCCAGCACTTTGAGAGGCAGAGCGGAATGGATCACGAGGTCAGGTGTTCAAGACCAGACTGGCCAACAGAGTGAAACCCAGTCTCTACCAAAAAATACAAAAAATTAGCTGGGCATGGTGGCTCATGCCTGTAATCCCAGCTACTTGGGAGGCTGAGGTAGGAGAATTGCTGGAACCAGACCTGGGAGGCGGAGGTTGCAGTGAGCCGAGATCACACCACGGTACTCCAGCCTGGGCTATAGAGCAAGACTCCATCTCAAAAAAAAAAAAAAAAGGAATAAGGAACAGGTGAAAGGGTAATATGTTATTGAAGTATATCCATTTATCTAAGAATTACTGCAGATGTAGTCGAGAAGGCTTATTTACCTCTAAGAATTTGAGTATTATTTTAATAGCTTATTAACCAAGCAGGAAATACAGGGAATCTGACTTTGGGTTCTTCCTACTATCAAAGTGAGTTTAAGCTTTTTTTTTTTTTTTTCTCCTTAAAAAACCTATTTTTAGAAATATTTTTCTCCAACTGAGGCTACTGTGTATAAATAAAAATATTATTTCAAATTGAAGTTTTTGAATATAGAAGAAACTCAAAGAGGATTTTTTTACTCTCTTTTGACCTTTCTCCAAATATATAAACCTAAAGTTTTCCACAATTTTAAAGACCAATTTCCCTAAAGAATGTTTCATTAAAATCTACTTAATTCATTTTCTACAATTTTAAAGACCCATTTCTCGAATGAATGTTTCTAGTTGATTCTTGTGTAAGACAATGGATTACCCATCCAGTTACTTAAGAGTGTATGTGCACTGCTTGAGCCCTGAAGGTTAGGCCATAAGCCAAGGCCATGGTGCCCAAATGACAAGCAGGTGTCCCTGGGAACTCAAACAACCCAGAGCATATCTGAGAATATACCAAGACAAACCAGTCTTATTGCCTGCAGCAGGCAAAAAGAGCAAGAAAACTGGCTTAAAAGCAGCTTAGAGACAGGTGGCAATGTGGCATTCTGGAGTTATCCTCCTGCTGCCCAGGAGTGTCCTGTATATAAGTCAAAAACAAATGTTAGTCTCATTATACTTGGCCTGATTATTTGCATAAAGTGTAGTAAGAATAGTGATTATCCACATGGATTCCTTTTAAGTTGGCTTTGCTAGAACTTTTGTAAGGAATTCTAAAGTCAACTTTTAAAGAACCTTGGGGCCAGAAGCCAAGCCAAAAATTTCCCATTAGACTGTGCTTTTTTTTTTTTTTTAACATGTGTCAAAAGACTTTATTAAACTAATTTAATTTGTTAGGGAAACAGCAAGACGTTACAACTGGTTACGAGGAGGATTCAAAGTGTAGACATGTATACACGCCATCAGGAAATAAATTTGCTAAACTGATGCAACATCAATCAATAGCTGGGGCCTGTCAGCTACACACAATCACTCCACCACATGTACATATGAATCCCTATGGTTTGTCCACAACTTCCAGAGCTGAAGAGTAGCTCAAGAACATCCAAGGGCAAAGGCCATTGGGAAGGGCTGAGCTACAATGGAGTAGAGCTCCTTCACTCCTGATTTTCATGGCTACCACCATTTTTCCCTGGCAAATCATAGACAAATTTTAAGATAAGTAAATCTATAAGTGATTAATCACAGAAATTCAATGTCTCATTAATTATTCCAAAAGTGTTCCCAGGCACTCTGACTCACCATGCACACATTCTGAAATCAAATTCTAATTTCTGTTCAAAAAGCGTAGGCCATCAGTGTTCTTAAAGGAGGCAAATGGTTGTTCTGAGGTAGAAAACATTTTCCAATGTAGATAAGGATGTAGATACCAAGTAAATGTTACAGTTGTGTTCATACTAACAATAAACTATGGATGACGTGGCTTAGAGTCAGTCAATGAGGAAAGATCCAGAGACATTCTAAGGTCACAAAAGAATCTGAATGTTAGCTA
This sequence comes from Cheracebus regulus, assembly GCA_963574635.1. NCBI lineage: Eukaryota > Metazoa > Chordata > Mammalia > Primates > Pitheciidae > Cheracebus > Cheracebus regulus. Next base: position 22,750 of record CAUYQU010009977.1, read on the forward strand.
ACAAGAAGGACTTCATAGTGCTCATCAAAAACAGGGCTTTCCCACTCAGACTGGAAACCAGGCAGAACTACCATCTCACTTTATCAGTTATCATTGTGTGTTGATATTAACACTGAGGAGAGTGATGCAGATGACAGATATATGTACATACATATGCATACATAAAGTATAGACTTATATGCATACTGTTTACATTTCTCAGCCAGTGTTCAAAGAAGCTAGAATAAAAGAGAAATGATGTTCCATTTTGTCTTGGAAAAGTATATATTTTACATATACATGCATGTATATATCTACATATATAAACATGTAATGCCTACATGCATATTAACATACTGGCATACATGTGTACATATGGAAGTGTTTATGTGTATGCATATATGTACATTCACTTCATTACCTACTCCATCAGTTTGATTTTTGAGATGTAATTCAAGTTTCATCTTTGTTCTGGGCTTTGTTTCCATCTCTACTGTGTTTCTCTCAATTGTCAAGTCACATTTTATCAACATGTTACAGTGGGGCAAGCCAACACAAGATGGAAATTACTGTGCAAGTTGGGATGTGAGAGTTGCTGATTTCCTTTCCCTTTCCCCCAGCAGTGTGGACCACGAGAGTGAGCTGGGGGTCAGCATAGCGAGGCCCTCCCTCTCACTCATAGGGACGCAAACCAAACAGCTGGGGCTGGAAGTCCTACAGGGAATTCAGCACCAGGGTGGCCTTTGTCATCAGGTCTCGGCTCAAGTTTCCCTCTGGAACCATGACCACCTGCATCCCAGCTGCCAGGGCCACCTCCACCCCACCCCGTTGGGAGCATCTTCAAAGACAAGACACTTCTCCATAGGAGAAGGGGGAGAGAACATTTTGGCACAAGGTAGGAAGATGTCAGGATCTGGCTTGCCATGCTGTACTTCGGGGTTCTCTCTGAGCATGACATAAGAAAACAAGCTGAAGAACTCCTTGTGTCCACCCGTCTTCATCACAAACAATGCAGACTCCAAGCTGGTGGCCAGGGCAAAGGGAATGCCGTGTTTCCAAGACGGATGATGAGTTTCTTAGCCCCTGGCATGAGCGCAGCCATGGGGAACACTTCCTTCAACATCGTTTGGCTTTCTTCCACCAGCTCCTCTTTGGACATGGAAAGCTGCAAGACATCTATTCTAATCTGTGCTGCCTCTGAAGTCTTCTTACCCATAACCAGGGACTTTACATCCGGTTGTATTTCTTGTCATACCGATCACGTATTTCTTGAAATACCAGTGTATACAGCTGTTCAGTATCTAGAAGTCCATCCATGTCAAAGATGAGGTGGGTGACAGGCTGTGGCAGGGCTGCAGGTGGAGGCACCATGCCACCTTCTGGGTCTGGGTCAGACTGTGCTCTTAATACCTGTACCAATTCTCCTCTTCTCAAGTTCCCAAAATATCCTGAGGTTCCTCGGCCTATTAGAAAGTGTCATTCTTTACTACCACAGGTCAGAAACCTTGCAAAGGAACATTTTAGTCAAGGTACTAGGCCAGTCTTTCCAATGGGCTTTTTGTTGGCTCTGAAGTTGACCTCCATTCCTGTCTGGTCATATCTGCAAATATGCTGGTCCAATCAAAGCCACGGTAAAAATAACTAGTGTCTCTGACTGTGTCTTGTTACAAAACAAAACAAGACAAAAGAGATCCTTACTGAACTTATGGAAATGATTGTTTCCAAATTTCAGAGAACTCAGGTAGAGAGAAGGGTAAATTTTGCTCATAAAATACTTTACTCAATCTTTTTAAGGACTGAGTTTTCCTCCAACAAAGAAGAGAAAAGGATGTCTGGTGACATAACTGGTGGCTATGGTTATCTTGCTAAGATTTAGGTGCATGGGGCTTGGGTTTGGTTAGCTCCCTTGTCCTGCTTTCCCAAAAAGGAAACCTCCAGGTGATGGGCATCCTATTTATTCCTGTTAACTGCCAGGATTTGCAGGATAATTGGTCAGAACTAGAATAGTGATTCAGATTTTTATAACACCCACCCCTTTTGTTCCTTCTTAGCTGCAGCCAGAGATTGCTGGTTGGTTCACAGGAATAAGCAGGGTTAGTCTAAAATGCAGGCAAAACTTAAAAACAACGAATGAGTCTAGAATGTAATTACAAATGTATGACAAGTTTTGAAACATAATTTCTCTTTCTCCAGTCCTCATTTCTGTTAAAAACAAATCATGATAGAACTGAGTTGTTTGCAAAATAGACTTTAGCCTTATAATTCACCCAATTACTTGCATAAAGTGCAGAAAGAATAATTATTTCTTTGATATTGGCTTTGATGGAACTGTTCCATAAGGAATCTTAGATAGGACTTTCTGAGGCTAACCCCAGCCATGGTTTGTACCCTCAAATACCTGTGAATTGGGTAAACTCCCCTCTTCTTGAGGTTCCAAGAGCATGTGGTTCCTAGGCCTGCCAAAAAGTGACATTCTTGAGTTCATGTCCTTTGCAGGGACATGAATGAAGCTTGAAACCATCATTCTCAGCAAACTAACACAGGAACAGAAAACCAAACACCACATGCTCTCACTCATAAGTGGGAGTTGAACAATGAGAACACACGGACACAGGGAAGGGAACAGCACACACTGGGACCTGTTGGAAAGTTGGGGGAAAGAGGAGGGAGAGCATTAGGACAAAGACCCAATGCATGTGAGGTTTAAAACCTAGATGATGGGTTGATGGGTGCAGCATGAGCAAAGACTTCATGACTAAAACACCAAAAGCAATAGCAATAAAAGCCAAAATAGACAAATGAGATCTAATTAAACTAAAGAGCTTCTGCACAGCAAAACAAAAGAAACTATCATGAGAGTGAACAGGCAACCTACACAATGGGAGAAAATCTTTGCAATCTACTCATCTGACAAAGGACTAACATCCAGAATCTACAAGGAACTTAAACAAATTTACAAGAAAACAAACAACCCCACCAAAAAGTAGGTAAAGGATATGAACAGACAATTCTCAAAAGGAGACATTTATGCAGCCGACAAACATGAAAAAAAGTTCATCACTAAAATGTGAATCAAAACCACAATGAGACACTGTCTCATGCCAGTTATATTGGCGATCCTTAAAAAGTCAGGACACAACAGATGCTGGAGCGAATGTGGAGAAATAGGAATGCTTTTACATGGTTGGTGGAAGTGTAAATTAGTTCAACCACTGTGCAAGACCCTGTGGTGATTCTTCAAGGATCTAGAAATAGAAACTGCATTTGGCCCAGCAATCCCGTTACTGGGTATATAACCAAAGGATTATAAATCATTCTGTTAAAAAGACACATGTACACACGTTTATTACGGCACTGTTCACAATAGCAAAAACTTGGAGCCAACCCAAATGCCCATCAGTGAGAAACTGGATAAAGAAAATTTATATTTTAAAATGGATGTTAAGGCAAAATAAAATTAGCACTCACTACAATTCACTCCTTGATGTCTCTGCACCATATGTAAAATGCACAGCAATCAGTGTTAACTTGTGGAGATCTACTGACTGTAAGGGGAAAGGCTGTTGTGGTGGTTATGTTTGTAGAGGCAGGGTGGGATATTGTGGTGTCTGGAGGGTGGTAGTAGAAAAAGACACTAAGGAGGGGATGGTTTTCTTCCCCAGAGAGGTCACCAGTTGACTAATATGGGGCTGATCCCTCCTGGGGAAAGCAATAATCTTTCACTAATTTGAATAACCTGTATCAGAGTTAACTTTCATGTGGAGGTATACTTTTGAGCAGAGAGCAAGAAATATACGAAGATTATGGGCTAAGGAGTCTGTGAAATTAGGAAGAAGAGTGAAAAAAAAAGTGTCAATTTTATGCCTTAGGAGAGGCAATGAGTTTATGAGCATGTTTGGTAATGGCTTAATAGTTTATAATAAATGAGAAGATGGTGGTGTTTGTTGACTAGGGCATGAGTGCTAAGATGACTGCCTGGTGTTTTGGCCAAGCTGTCAGGTATCCATTAGCATGCAAGCCCTGTGGACTTGCATGCCTTTAAAGTTGTTATCAAATGTACAAAAATTTCAATACTTAAATTTATTTTATGGGTATATAGTTCAGATATATATGAAATATGCGGCTGGGTGCAGTGGCTCACACCTGTAATCCCAGCACTTTGAGAGGTTGATAGGGGAGGATCACTTGAGGTCAGGAGTTTGAGACAAGCTTAGCCAACATAGAAAGACGCCACTATGTCTCACTTAGAAAAAAAGTAAGAAATATGAATCCAACAAGAAAGAGTTGTTTCTATGAAGACTAAATAGAATGGTTTAACTGGAAACAAACCAGTCACTTTTAAACAGTTATGAAATTATTTGAAAGGAAGACAATAGTAAAGAACTTCTACAGCAAAAACAACTGTAAAAGGTCTCCCTTCAGACAGCTGTAGATATGTCTAATTCTCAGTTCTTTTCAAAGAAACTGAATCTGAGATTTATAGATAATGCATGGTCATGATGTATGCAAAAACAATGAGGCAGATGTAAGTCAACGTAAATCCATACTCAAGTCCTTAGCCTAACATCAAAAGCTTGATAAATGAAAGTACAATTATCAAGATAAATGAAAACATTTATTATTTAACTTGTTAGCTGTATGTGGGCAGTGTCGGAGTCCTGCCCTCTGTGGCCTTTGGAAAGATGAGTTTATCCTGGCAGGGCTTCCCCAGCTCAGTGCACATCAGGCCATCAGGGAAAATGTGGGAAGTGAAGAGTTACTGGTGGGTGATGTGCGCAGCTCCCGTGACTCCTCTACCTTCAGGGCCATCCTCAGGAGAGGAGATAGCACTTCCCCTTTGCAGGGTTGAGGAATGGTAAGTGAGCCATGGGAACGTGGTCTGTACTCTGTTCTGTGTTGGTGCTCAGCCATGGCTGAGCTGCACACGAACACCATGATAGCCACCCCCACCAATATGCCATATGGTGTGGCCTGTGCAGCAAGCTGCTCAGTGGCCCTGTGTACTGTGTACTGCCTCAAGGGCTGCAGGAAGGCCAAGCTAGTGACTGTATGAGAGTACCCCAGGAGCTCCTGAAAGATCTATTGCCAGGACGAGTACCCCTGGTGATGGAACGTTCACAGGAGCTCAGCAAGGACCTAAACCCCTTTACTCCTCTTATAAGACATCAAGATTCCTAATTATGCCTTCATGCAAAACTTGGCCAACATGTATGAGGGTCCTCTTGCTCTCACTAGAGCCAACCTCAGCTCCCAGGACAGT
>CAUYQU010009978.1:0-15601 GCA_963574635.1 Cheracebus regulus
AATATCTATAACATCAGGCAATCTACAGAATTGTAAATGGCCAGTAAGCACATGAAAAGATGTTCAACATCACTAATGATTAGGAAATTAAAATTAGAAATTGGTAAATGTTAGACAAATAGTATCTAGTATTGGAGAAGACGTGGAAAGGGGCACTCTTAGGGTAAATTAGAAAGCAAATTAGCATGTACTTTGTACATACACTTTGACCCAACAATTTTCTTCTGGAAAATTATCAAAAATACTTGAACAAATATGCAAGGATAAATGTAAAAGCACACTAACTACAGCATTCCTTTAATTGTGAAAAGCTAGGAGCTAACCCAAATATCCTCAATTTGGTGACAATTACATAAATTATGGTAAATCCATACTATTGAATATTATGCAGCCATTAAAAAGAATGAGAGATCCTCATGTAGCAGACATGGTAGGATGTCTGTTTTATATTCTATACTGTTTTAACTGGTGGTTCCATGAGTATAGAAGGCTATTTTTTTTTTTTTAAACAAACCTAACTAAATATATAGACACATACATATATATTTGTAAGTGCAAATATATATCTTTTTTTAGATATATATTTATCTAAATAAATATATAGATATATCTTTAGATAAAGATATATCTAAAAAAAAAAGATATGCATTCATACACATATCAGTTGTTCAAACTAGGAAGCCATGAGGTATACTTTAACGTTCTGGAGTATACTGTAATTATTACTTAATGGTTTGGGTATGTACCTAAATCTGTAGTCCAGGGGTCAGCAAAATATTTTATAAAGGGCCACATAAATATTTTCGGTTTTGCAGGCCACATGTGGTCTATTGCATGTTCTTCTTTGTTTTATTACAATTACTGAAAAATGTAAGAAACATCTGGGGAAGTGGCTCACTCCTGAAATCCCAGCACTAAGGGAGACTGAGGTGAGAGGATTGCTTAAGACCAGGAGTTCAAGACCAGCCTCAGCAACAGAGCAAGACTCTCTACAAAAAAAAAAAAAAAAATTAAAAAATTAGCTGGGCATGGTGGTACGTGCCTATAGTCCTAGCTACTCAGGAGGCAGACGTGGGAGAAATGCTTGAGCCCAGGAGTTTAAGACTGCACTGAGCTATGATCACACCACTGCACTCCAGCCTGAACAGAGTAACAACCTGTCTCTTAAAAAAAAAAAAAAAAAAAAAAAAAGATATATATGGAACATTTTTAGTTCATGGCAAGCCAAGGGGCTAGAGGTAGACTCTGAGTCATAGTTTGCCAAATCCTGCTTTAGCCTAATGAATAATCAAAATTATTAGAAAAATATTATGACTTTGTTTTTACAATATTTATAAAAACCAAAAAGCAGCCTATATACTCAACAATAGTAGACTAATAAAGCAAACAGTATAAATAGTGTCATGTCCATATGATGCAACTTTAGCTATTAAAATAACATTCATAAATGACTTTTAATGACAGGTGAAATTGCTTGTTATAAAATTAAGTGAAAAAATTGAATATGAAACTGGAAGAACAGCAGGATCTCGACCATGGAAAAATGTACATAAAAGTGATCCAAGGACTTTTAAAGGAGGCAGATTGAACACATACATTTAACTCAATCTCCACTCTCCCGCCCATAAAGACAAAGAAAATGAGAAGAACACAGAATACACTCTGAAAGCTGGAAAACAAAGGGACAAGTAACAGATATATAAAGCTTAAGAAAACTAAATTCTAAGCCAGCAGAGGGAAACCCCAAAAGCTATGAAGCTGTACTGCAGAAACTACTAAGTACTCAGGACTTAGGAACTGACAGCACCAGGTACCTCTGGAAGTGGGGGGTGAAGGTGGGTTGAAAATCTACTTAAGAAGCAGTCAGATTCCCATGTTTCTTAGCCCTCTGCTGCACTAGTGACCTACTCCTCACTCCTCCCCTATTCTGCCAGGTGGAAGACTAGAGGTTTGCCCTAGCAGACAATAAAATAGTGGCTGTCTGGTGATTCAGTAAAAAAAATACTAAATATTGAGCCCTTAGTCTCTTCTCCTACTAGGTTCCCAAAGTACCAGCAGCCAGGGTTTCCAAAAAGAGAAAAAAGAGCAAAAAAGAGAAGAAACAGATCAAAGAATTCAAAACAATTTCCTAGAAACATGGGTTTCCAGACTGAGAAGGTCCGCTGAGTACCCAAGACAAGGCACAATATTATGAAATTTCAGCACACCAGCCCTGCAGTCCTAGGTCCTCTCTAAACTCTGTGATAACAAACAGGGGTCTAGGCTGGATGCAGTGGCTCATGCCTGTAATACCAGCACTTCGGAAGACTGAGGCGAGTAGATCGCTTGAGCTCAGGAGTTCAAGGCCAGCCTGGGTAACATAGTGAGACCTCTGTCTCAATTTAAAAAATAAATTATTTAAAAAACAAAAAACACAAGTCTAACATAACCAAGACTACTCACCAGCAATACTACTTAAATAATAATAATTTCCCAAATTTACAACTACAGAACCCTGCATGATATTAGTGTTACCTGAAGAGGAGGTTTAAAATTGAGAAACCCAGGGTGAATTTCTTTTTTTGCAGGTTATCATAGTGTCTTTAACATGTTAATTTAATGCATACTGCAAATCTCTAAGAAGGCGCATTTTCCAAACTTCCTTGTCCTCCTGAATGGAGTGGCTCATGCCTGTAATCCCAATACTTGGGGAGGCTGAGGCAGATGGATCACTTGAGCCTGCATTCTAGACCAGCCCGGGCAACACGGCAAAACCCTGTCTCCAAAAAAATGTAATAAAGTAAAAAATATGAACAAATAAAGAGTTAAAATTCCTCATCAAGCAACTTTTTAGAAACAGGGTCTCACTGTCCGGTGGCCTGATTATGGCTCCCTGCAGCCTTGAACGATTCTCCTGCCTGAGCCTCCTGAGTTAGCCAGACACCACCATGCCTAGCTAACTTTTTTGTAGAGACAGGGTCTCACTATGTTGCCCAGGTTGGTGTTTAACTCCTGGCCTCAGCCTCCCAAAGTGCTGGGATTACAGGTGTCAGCCACTGCACTCAATCAAAAAATATTTTTACCTCAAAGGTCCCATAGAACGCTCTGAGATATTCTCCCTTAGATTAAAACAGCTTCTCTCACCTAAAGATTTCTACTGCCTTAATCCTGCTAGCATCCTTGAGAAGATAAAAAGCCAGAAAAACACATTTTTTGAGAGAAAAGTCCTTGGGCTAAAAATCTCAGAACATACTGACTCATACTTCAAAACCTTACTAGAGTGACCAAGTCACTTTTTGGGTTCAGATAGTAAGAATTATACAATCCATCCTGTTTCTCTTTTCATGGCAACTTGGAAGAACAGAGTTCAATCAGTAAATTTCTGTGATAAACAGCCCCTCATCCTCTGATGCTCTCAAACCTCCACTAACCATCATAATGGCTTTTATCATAGGTTTATTCTTCAGAACGCACTTAATAATGAAATAAATTACCCAGATAGTACTGCGCTGCTGCCCAGTTGGTATAAAGGACAGCATTCAAATCAGGATCTGCACATTTCTTCTTTAATCCTTCAGTGTAGGAAATCACAGCTTTCTTATAGTCATTTTCTTTAAAGTAATCACTGCCCTCATATTTATAGGTCTTGGCTTGCTCTGCAAAGAGGAAAAATAATCATTATTTCACACTTTAAAAAAGGCTTTTTCCACACTTTTTAAGAGGCTCATTAAAAATTGATTCTAAATTATGCAATAATGTACTATACGATACACCAAAGTGAAGAAACCAACAGGGAAAGGAAATTCAATGTTACGATAAAAATGGGTACCAACATGGACAAAGTCACACAAATTTAATGCTAATTCCAAATATCTTACAAGGTAGATTACTAAGTGCTTTCCAGAAAAAAGAAACATAAAGGAAAAATGTATACTCATCCTAGCTATTAAAAAAAAGAATCTTTTTAAATCACTGAAGAAATCAGTGAGGGGCAGGGGGACTGATTGTACTTCTGCTTTTGCTTATGCTGTTTATTCTGCAGAGTGCAAATTCCCCTCCTAACCCTAGTAAAAGCTTACAAAATTACAGAGTCAGCTCAAATTTCCTATCTACTGTGAATCCACTCTCGCCCCTAAAGTCTTCCAACAGGACCCATTACAGCTGTAGTATACACCTGCATGTTGACATTTATAGCACAAGTTTGTCCTGATTCTTTAAGACAATGGGCTTCTCACTGATCCTGATCTTGGAAGGTCGAACTGTGTCTTATTCATCCCTATCCCCAATCCCTACCACTTAGTAGGTATACAAAGAAGTCTGTTGGAATGAATAGTGAAAAGTTAGCTCGGGCTGACTACTTCTTGTTAATCTGTGAGAACCTTTCTAACCCACACTTTATTTCAATTCAATGGAAACACAAAACAAATATTAGTCATGTTAAGATACCTTCTAGAGAACGATCTTCATCAAAAATAATTGACTGGAGACAAGCCAAGTCAGGATTCTCCCTGGGATCAATTTCTGATGGTGCTTTCTTCATAAATAGTGGGACCTTTTCAAATTCCTGGAAATGGTTAAGAATGAACTACATGAAAAAGCTTTTCTACTGAACAGATCCAATTCCATGACTCAAAGTTTTTTCACTCATTATGATTTGCAAATCATCACAGTTAGCTGTATCCACTCAGGCCTCCGCTTCCCTTCTGTAAAACGGGAGTGGGGTGTCATGATCTTCAATGATTGTTTTAGTTCTCACATTCTACAAGAGCGGCAGGGATTACCATTAATTAAGCGCCCTTATGTTCTTGGCACTTTACCAACTGTGTCTCATTTCATCTTTGCTATTGGTGCTATAGTTCGGGCAATTTTACAAATGAGGAAACAGGCTCAGAGAAGTAACTGACTCATCTCAGAGCCAGTAAATGGTGGTTCTTAAACGTACTGACAGCTTAAGAAGCAACTCAAAAACCTCGAGGCTGATTTTCAGTTCTCAACGAGAAACCAGTCATCCGCTGGCAGCGCGAGGGATCTGGGATTGAGAGAGGCGCCCCCGAGCCCGGGTGCCCCACGAGTCCTGACGACGCCCCTACACACGTGCGGAGACCCCAGGACAGCCCACCTCCTCCCACTGGTCCTCATGAAAGCCGCCATGGTAAGGCTGGCACTGGAACTTCTCTAGGAACGAGTCCATGACGTCGTCTGAGGTGAGGTCCTGCTCCGGTTGCTCCATAGCTGATTGCCCTCCAGCCCGGGCCCCTGCCGGCCAGGAAGCGATGAGCTGCTTCCGGCGGCGCAGGTGCCCTTCCCTCAATCTTCCGGGCGGCCCGGCGCAGGGCCTCGCGCCTTGGTTCCGCCGGTCTGGAGGCGTGGCCAGGCATGGCCGAGGCCGATACGCTCCTCCCCTGGCCCGCCTCCTCGGCGGTGAATGACCTCGCCTGGCCCGAATGCTTCTGGGGTCAGCCCCAGTGATTGTGTAAGCTCGAATACCTGAAGCTCCCGTCTCACTTCATTCATCTGTTCGTCAGTCAACACATACTTACTTAGCTCTTTCTGCACTTCCGGCCTGTTCTAGAGGCTGGCTATACAGTGGTGGGTAGAGCAGATGAAATCCCTGCCCTCTAGGAATTGATTGCTAAGGCAGTGGGGAGGAAAGGACAATAAATAGATGAGATGTTAAGAGTTTGTCGGCGGTAGCAAGAGCTATTGGGGAAAAGTTTTAAGCAGGGAGGGCAGACATTCTGCCAGAGGCCTGGGAATGACCAGGAGGGGTCTGGGAAAGGCATTCCCATGGAGGGAACAGGCTGGACCCCTGATTCAGGAGGGTCTTCTGTGCTTGAGAAACAGCAAGGAGCCCAGTGGGGCCGACGCAGTGAGGAAGGGGAGGAGGAGATGAGGTGGGAGGATAAAAGGGCTGTGCTATATGAGAATTTGGCTATTTCCTCAGAGTGGGATGGGACCTGTTGGAGAGTTTTGAGGAAAGGAGAGACTGATCAGACCTCTGTCTCTGAGCTTAGCCACCCCTAACCCCCACAGCTCAGATGGAAACAGGGTCTCCAGTCCAGGTGCTGCAGACCTGGTGAGGGAGCCACTGTGGCTTCCCGCAGCCCCTACTGGCCAGCAAATGGCTGCAGATCCCTGCACCGCCCCTACAGCCTTGGGGAGCTCCTAGCTTGGTCTGGAACGAAAAGCAGACAGGAAGCACACCAATCTAACTGACACTGGGTCACAGGTCTGCTCAGTGAAGGCACAGAGGGATAGGATTCAAGGTGATGCAAAGCTGAGATCAGAGCTGAGGAAGGTCTCTGCAGATGGATGGAGGACTGGGAATTTTAGGCAGTGGGAGCTCTTATGTGGAGAGAGGCATGGAGGTGTGCATTTGCCCTCCATGCTGCTTACTACAGCAAGTGTTCAAGGTGTGGCCAGTAGGTGGACAGGGGCCAGAAGGCCTACCTGCCTTACTAGCCTTGATCCTGCAGGATAGTGAGCCACTGAAAAGACCTAAGAGGAGCAAGGGCTGTGAGCACATTTGTGTTAGGAAGGCCTGGGCTGCCAGGTGAGGCATTGAGCGGGGGAGGTTGCTTAAGAGATTGACAAGGAGGATGCTGGTAAGAGACCAAGGGAAAGGAGAGATCTGAAGCCCAGCAGTGGAGCTGGCAGAGTGGTCAATCTTTGGTATGGGCATAGAGACAGCAGTGCTGATGATGCCTGGGGACCATGAGCCTTCCAGTGCTGGGACTTCATATTTTCCCTCTGAGTCTCCCACACCCAGCAGAACACCTGGTCCTAGCACTCCCTCTCCTCCAAATTCAAACCTCCTTTTCCACACTTCCTCCTCCAGCCCTGCTCCCTAACCCTGTTTTCCTCCCTTATTCTCATCACCTTTTCCTTTACTAAGTGCAGAGTCTACAGTCTTTTTGCTTTTTTTTTCTTCCACCCATTTTATTTCTGTAAGAACATGGTGAGGTATGAACCCATTTTATAGGTAACAATAGGGGAAGCTGACAAAAAGGAAGTGACTTGCCCAGCACTCTGTGAACCTTCCTCCTCAAAACTACTTAGGGTCTTTGGCCGGTAACTGAGCCGATCAGCCTCTGCTGATCATAAACAGCAAACATTTATTTCTCACAGTCGTGGATGCTGGAAAGCCCAGGATCAAGGCCTGGCAAATTTGGCGTCTGGTGAGGGCCTGTTTTCCGGTTCAAAGACGCCATCTTTTCACAGTGTCTTCCCATGGTGCAAGCGCTCTGAAGGCTCTTTTATAAGGGAACTAATCCCATTCACTAATCCCTAATCCCCTCTCAAAGGCCCCCCACCTCCTAATTTCATCATTTTGGGGGTTCGGATTTCATATGAATTCAAAAGAACACAGTATTCAGACCACAGCAGCAGCCACCTGCCCTGTGGATATCTCCACTAGCTTCCTGCACAGTCCCTCAAACTTACCATGCCCAGCTCGAACTCATCTCCTTCCCCCACAGCCTGTCCCTGGTGCTGGATTCACCACTCAGTGTGGGCTCCATTGGCTCAGGCATCCACCCAGAAACCTGGGTGCCAAACTCAGAGCCTCCCTCTCCTTCCTCCATTCTGTCCACCACTAGGTTCTGCAGTCCCCCTTCCCTGGCCGCCCTCTCCATTTTTTCCTGCAAGGTCTGGCCACTGTTCTCTCAGCAGACTCTGCTGACGGTACTCTTGCCCACCCTGCCATCCAGCCCTCACTCCATGACATAGTGAGCTGCTTCTGCTTCCTTATTTATTCCCTTTTATCCCCTAAAGCCCTCCTCCTTACCCTAATCATTCTAGCCTCTTTTATTAGTATTTTTGTTTTGTTTTGTTTTATAGGGATGAGGGGTCTCACTATGTTGCCCAGGCTGGTCTCAAACTCCTGGCCTCAAGCGATCCTCCCGCCTCAGCCTCCCAAAGAGTTGGGATTACAGGTGTGACCACACCTGGCCTCCAGTGTGTTGTGTCTTCTAAGTATTCTTGCAAAATGTAAATGCTTTTGTATGTACATTCTTTTTTGTTTTCCTTTTTTCTTTTTTGAGATGGAGTTTCACTCTTGATGTTCAGGCAGGAGTTCAATGGCACAATCTTGGCTCATTGCCACCTCTGCCTCCTGGGTTCAAGCGATTCTCCTGCCCCAGCCTCCCAAGTAGCTGGGATTACAGGCATGCGCCACCACACCCAGCTAATTTTGTATTTTTAGTAGAGATGGGGTTTCACCATGTTGGTGAGGCTGGTCTCAAACTCCTGACTCAGGTGATCCACCCACAGCAGCCTCCCAAAATGCTGGGATCACATGAGTAAGCCATGTAATGGCTCACCTGGCAGCCCAGGCCTTCCTAACACAAACGTGCTCACAGCCCTTGTTCCTCTTAGGTCTTTTCAGCAGCTCACTATCCTGCAGGACCAAGGCTAGTAAGGCAGGCACCATGAGTGGAACTATGTATTCATGAGCACAACTGCTCAGTCATGGGTATGCATGAACTTAGTAAGACTGAAGTGACTGAATAATGGCAGATCCCTACAGATTCCAGAAGAGCTGCACCAATCTACCAACCCGTCAGCAGCACCTGAGGGTTCCTGCATTCCTAGGAGGAAGCGCCTTCTAAAACAGGAATGGCATCTAGCTACATCTGTCCCCTGCTTAGCACCCCCCAATGCCTTCCCACTCCTCTCTGGATGAAGTCTCCCTCCTTAACACAGCCTCTAAGGCTTCTGTGGCTCTAGCCTGAACTCCTTCTCTCTCTGGGCTCCATTCAATACAGGTCTATAGTTGTTCCTTGGTCCTGTGTGTCCTGCTCCCTTCCATACATGCTCTTTCCAAATCCCCTACAGGGGAGTTTCTTCCCTGGGAAGCCTTATCTGACACCCTCACTAACCCCCTGCTCATCTATGTACCTCCTCTGGACACCCCATGCTGACCTGCTGTGCTGTTGGTGTCTTTATATGTTTTTGACACTTCCATTAGACCAAGTTTCTCCACCGTGGCACTTTCGACAATTGGGATGGAGCACTCCTTGTTGAAGGACTGTCCTGAGCATGGGAGGGTGTTTAGCAGCATCGCTGGCCACTGCCCATCAGATGATGACAGCACACCCCTCAGCCCCCACAAGTTGTAACAGCCAGAAACGTCTCCAGACATTGTTAAATATTACCTGGGGATCAAAATCACCCCTGGCTGAGAATCACTGCATCAGCCTATGAACCGCTAGGGCCTGGCCTGGCACTGGGTCTTGTTCATGTGTGTATCATGGCACCCGGAGCGGGGCTGGCCCAGGTTAGGTGCTCAGTAAATGCTGTGAGAATCTGTGACCCCTTACTGGGCAAAGGCCCAAGGGCAGGACTCGGAATTTGGGGTTTGGGATGTGCATGATGTCTTGGGGCTGTGGCTGTCTCTTCTTTTTCCTTTCCCTGAAGGCCACCCAAAACATCATCTCCTTTTGTTCTTATAATGTGGCAGGAGAAACTGAGACATCCAGCAGACAGACTGTATAGCCTTGGGGAAGCCACTTCACCCCTCTGGGCTTCTGCTTCCTCACGTATACCGTGTGAGCAAAACAGCCCATATGGGTCAACAGGTATTGATTGAGCCAACAAACGCCTCTCAGAGACTGTCACACCAAGTGATGGCTGCTCCAGAGCCTGGGGGATGTCCCAAGAGGAAACGATCAGGACAGAGAGTTAAACCACATAACATTTACAAGGAACACAGCTGGGGCTCAACTGCCCTGAGGAGGGCTGGGGGCTTAGGGATGTTGCTGCTTCAAGGACATCTTCCAGGAGCCGAGTGCCTGCATTATCCAGGAGCGCTACTGGTGGGAAGTGGGCAGGTTGTCACAGCTGGGGCTCCAAAAGTGCATGGTGGCCGGGTCACACACCCCTGAGTCCTCGTGCGGCAGCCAGGAGTTCCGCCAGCAGCTGGCCAGGAGACGGTTCTGAGCCTGGGCCGCATAGATGAAAACGGATGCTTCCGGGTCCTGTCTCAAGTTTTCCAGAGCTGCATCACAGAGAAGGGAGGTGCCTCCTGTTAAGACCCAGGTCCCGACGTGGGTCTCATACCTAATCCTTCTCATCTCCATGCCTTGGCTTAGGCACCCTCTGCTCGGCATCCCCTCATCTCGCTTTCCTCCCAGCCCCTCAAATTATTAACATTTTTCAGAGCCTGACTCAAAATCTGCCTCCTCTAGGAGGTCTTCCTGGACTGTCCCAACCTACCTTAATGCTTTCATCAGATTCCGTAGTTACAAAATGAGTCAGTCTCCACTTGAGTCTGAACTATTCACTCTGCACTAAATGGCTTTTGGTCTCCTTTTGAGCCTCATTTCCTTAATGAGACTGTGAGCTCCCCTAGGGTGGGGCTGTTGTTCTGCCTCTTGGTAACCTGGTGGTACTTAATGCTATACTCACCCTGGATTAAAAACTAGTAAAACTGGCTGGGCGCAGTGGCTCATGCCTGTAATCCCAGCACTTTGGGACACAGGCAGGCAGGTCACTTGAAGTCAGGTGTTCCAGACCAGCCTGGCCAACATGGTGAAATGCTGTCGCTACTGAAAATACAAAAATTACCCAGGTGCAGCGATGTGTGCATGTAGTGTACCAGCTACCTGGGAGGCTGAGGCAGGAGAATCGCTTGAACCCAGGAGGCAGAGGTTACAGTGAGCCGAGATCATGCCATTGCACTCCAGCCTGGGTGACAGAGTGAGACTCCGTCTCAAAACAAACAAAACATTAGTACAAGTGAACTGAGTTGAAGACTCTTGTCTTGGGACATCTCCCTTCCCTTTCCCTGTTACCCTCTGTGATCCTACTCACTCTCTCACTGCCCCCTGAAATCTCACCAACGCGGGGCATT
Source organism: Cheracebus regulus (assembly GCA_963574635.1). Taxonomy (NCBI): domain Eukaryota; kingdom Metazoa; phylum Chordata; class Mammalia; order Primates; family Pitheciidae; genus Cheracebus; species Cheracebus regulus. The sequence goes on from CAUYQU010009978.1 coordinate 10,832, forward strand.
ACTTACCAGCTTTCACTTCATTCAGATGATCTTCTGTCATTATGCTCTCCATGCTGGGGACCAGGGACCCTTGAGCATAATCCAAGAAGTGAGTGCATTTGTCTTCTGACTTCAACCCCACCACAACCCATCCTTAGACCATAACTCCTCAGAGAAGCTTTTCTCATTATCCTTCAGCCCCACACATAAGGCCATGAAACTTCATCTGGACCCTGGGACTGATTTCCCAAGAGGAGTCCTGGGAAGGATGGCTGGTCCAGTGGGCAGGATGGTACCAGAATAGGGGAAGACTATTCTAATTTGCACTATGGCGGTCTGCTGGCCAAACCTTGTAACCAAAGAGAGGCATCCACCCAGATGCTGGAAGGGCTGGCAGCCTGGGAGGAAACAAACTAGAGAGCAGGCAGAGCCCTGGCAGCGGGATGACTTATGCTAGGGCAGGTTACCTATGAACTGAGCACTTCCAGAGGGAGGCCTGTGAGGGAGGAAACAAACTAGGGAGCAGGCAGAGCCCTGGCAGTGGGATGACTTATGCCAGGACAGGTTACCTATGAACATGACTGAGCACTTCCGGAGGGAGGCCCGTGAGTTCTTGGCATATTCCAGGCTCTGGCTGAGGAACATGAAGATGCTCTCTCGGTGGGTATTCACCTAGGACAAAGAGAAACCCCAAAAGTGCTGGGTCCTTGGAGGAACTAATTGCTCATCCGCCCTTCTTGAAGCAAGGAATGGTGACCCTTGCCCCCTGCCTCCTAAACACATCTGCTCCCTCTGCGTGAGCCCCCCAGAGGCCAGGGCTTATCTCTTAGCTGATTACAACAATCGCCTCAATGATCTTCCTGCCTTGGGTGTTTCTTCTTCCACTTTATCCCCCTGCTACAGCCAGAGGGAAAGTTCTAAAATGCAGATCCAGCCAGAGATGGTAATGGACATGGCACGTGAGGGACATAGGTATGGAGGAGACAGGTGGACCAGGGTGAAGGATTCAAGGTATAGAGCAATGGGGATAAACTGGAGAGTTAGAGGGTCTTAAAAGCCAGACAGAAATAGGGCTTACTCGTGCATTAGGAAACAGGAAGGCAACATTTATTCATTCTTAATAGGACAGTGAGAAAGCCATGTTTTGGGTAAGATAGTCTGACAGGGTAGTCAGGATGGGTTTGATAGGTAGAAAGCGGGAGACAGTTGTCCACCTAAGGAGCTGTTGAGGAAGATGATGAGAAATCTGATCTGATCACTCTCCTGTTGACGACCTATGTATATCAAGGTCTAAGCTCCTAGGCCTGTCATGCGAAGCTTCAGGATCATGTTCTGGGTCTGACCTTCCTTCCACATCTCAGCTCCTTCCACTGACTCCACCTCTCTTGCCTACCATGCTGCACTCCAAGGACATGGCCAGCAATCCCCAGAGCTGCACCTTCTACAAGAAATTGTTCCTATTTGGAGTGCCCTTCCCACCCTTCACCTCATAAATTCCCTCATCCTTTGAGCCTCAGTTCAGACGCCACCTCCTCCCTGAAGCCTTCCACAACCCTTAGACAGAGCTCCATCCCTCCACCCTTGATGCTTCTAGCAGATCTTGATCATCCTTTGTCATGACACCTATGACACTGTGCTGTAGTTATTTATACTTATTTCCCTCCGCTGGAGGGAGCTCCCCCAAGAGATCTGGAGCTCCCCCAAGAAAAGGGGCCACTACACGCAGCTCAGAGCCTCAGCACCCTGGACAGGGCCTGGTTTGCAGCAGGTGCCCAAAAAAATGCCAGATAAATGAACAAATGAATGAATAGGTTACCAGCGCCTTCTTAAAGCTAAGCCTGGAGGTTGACCTTTAAATGAACAAAGCTCTTGATGGCCTGAAGAGCAAAGAACAAACTGAAGACCCAGAGGGGTTTAATGCAGAGGTCACAAGCTGGCAGCCACAGTAGCCTGCAGAGCGATGATGAGCTCAGTGTTTAAAATAAGCTACACTGAGTGCTAATTTATGTCTTATAAAAATGCAGGTTTCTGGGCAGGTGCGGTGGCTCATGCCTGTAATCCCAGCACTTTGGGAGGCCAAGGTGGGTGGATCACCTGAGGTCAGGAGCTTGAGACCACCAGTCTGGCCAACATGGCAAAACTCTATCTCTACTAAAAATACAAAAAAGAAAAAAATAGCTGCATGTGGTGGTGCCTCAGGAGACTGAGGCAGAAGAATCGCCTGAACCTGGAAGGCAGAGGCTGCAGTGAGCCAAGATCACACCACTGCACTCCAGCCTGAGTAACAGAGTGAGACTCCATCTCAAAAAAAAAAAAAGGTTTCTAGCTTTTCTCGTGAAACCAGAGGACCTGGCAAGAGAGGGGCCTGCACCATGAGCTTGAGCTCTGCACCGCTACCTTCACCTGGGCCTGGACTCCAGGTTGCTCAAGGACTGCCACTTCCACACCACTCATAACTATCTGCCTGGTCCCTGGCCACTGTAAGCATTTGAATTAATGGCCAAGTACTTCCTCTAGACCTCTTTTTCCCACTAGAATGTGATGGTCATTATCATTAGATCCTCAACTGCAGACACTTTGAGCATTACTGCTAACAGTGGTGCCAAGAGCTTTTTTCAGTCCAGTGACAATCTGTGACTTTGTGTATTTATGTTAGACTGATATGGGGAGTGATGGACTCCTCACTCTGATGTCCCTTCACATGGGAGGGATTTATTCCCCCGGCTCTGGGCGGAGAACTGCCTGGCCCAAGGTCAAGCCCTTCCCAGGGTGACTGGCATCCAGTGACAGATGAACAGAGGAGTGTAAAGACCTGACCCCCAGGCCAAATTTTGGAATCTCATGGCAGTGTTGGCTGAGACTTCCGCTGAAGCTACATTGCAAGTTGACTTCTTCCTTCATTACTGCTGTTCCTTCTCCTCCCGTCCATGGGTATGCGTCCCAGGGATATGCTTATCTGCTCATATGCTTACTGCTGCTCATGACAACAGGGAGGTAGATTGAGATTGTGGGCAAAGCTTTCCAAATGTCACGTGGAGGACTAGGCTGGATCCTGCAGAGCTGTGCTTCACTGCGTGTGTGTGTGTGTGCGCGAGAGTGTGTGTTGGCTAAATAAGTTTGGGAAACCATTATATAAACAACCATGAACACATTTCCTCAGCACCAAACATCTCAGAGCCTTTAATAAGCAGGTGTCATTGTGAATCCCCAAGAGGAAGATGACAGTGCAGTATTTCCCAAACTTACTTGTCTTCAAACTTCTTTTCCTCCCTCTGGGGCATATTTTATGAGCCTGGTGTTACAGGGAATACACTCCAGGAACTGATGTTGTAGAAAAGGCGTGCAGCCCTTGGGGCAGGGATATAATACAGGCAGACTTGTGTTTTAACAAGACCATTCTGGTGGCCTGGGTGGGAAATGGATTGGAAGGGATGATGTTAAAGGCTGGGAGACCCCTTGGGTGGCTGGACCAATAGCCCAACAAAGGGGCATTCGTTTCCTGAATTAAGGGCAATGACAGCGGTGGGGTGGGAGAGAAAAGCACATCCAAGATACTCGGGTTATTTAAGATTGATCACATGTGGAGGGTGAGGGAGATGAAGGAGTTCAAGATGAAACTAGGTTTCCACCTGGGAGATCTAGAGGGAAAAGAAGGAATTGAAAGGAAAAAGCGCAGGCTCAAAAGAGACAAACTGAGCTTGAAGTGCCCATGATCATTGTGGTAGGTGTGGAGGAAGCCACTGAACAGGAAACGCTAGAAGTCGGGCGAGAAGCCAGAGGTGGAGATGAACGCTCCAGAGCCAACAGTTTGTAGTTGGTCATGGACACAGGATGTTGGTGGAAAAAGAGGGAGGAGAGAGACACAGAGTTCCCCACCTCCAACATGCTTGTAAGCAACCACTGTACTCTCTGGAGCACTCACAAGGTACTTGCAAATTTTGGCCACGGTCTGCGGCTGGTTGTCGCAGGGCTTCCGGCTGTACACTCTTTTTGGCAACTTCCAACCCATGAAGCAAGAACAGCGGGACAGGGTCTTCACACATTCCTGGGAACCAGCAGGAAGAAAGTATCAGAACTGTGGACAGCCGGACTATGGTCCAGAAAAAAGTATTTTGAAAAATCAGTTTCTATTTGAAATTGTATGAGTGAAGCTGACCATTTTAAATTCTTTAAATTATTATTATTTCCTTTTTCTCTAGCCCTTGATTTAGGACCTTTTTCTCTTTTCTCTCTCTCTCTCTTTTTTTTTTTAGAAAAAGAGAGAAAAGGAGAAAGAAAGAAAGAAAGAAAGAAAGAAAGAAAGAAAGAAAGAAAGAAAGAAAGAAACAGCAAAAGAAAAAAAAAAGAATGAAAGAGAGAAAGAAAGAGGAAGAGAAAGAGGGAGAGAGAATGCGATTCTTGTTTTATTGCCCAGGCTAGAATGCAGTCTAAAAATGGGTATTAAAGACCTCTTTTATGCCAATAATTGTGCTTAACAATGGAGACAGGAAGGAACAGGGATGAAAATAACAAATAAGCAGCCAACCAATATTTTATTTAAACCTGTGAAATGCTACGCAATTGCTGGGGAGTGATTTACTTCCAATTATGTGGTTACTTTTAAAATAGGTATAATGTGGTATTGAGAAAAATGTAAGTTTTGTGGATTTAGGGGAGGAGAGTTCTGTAAATATTTGTTAAGTCTAGTTGTTCCAGGTCTGAGTTCAAGTCCTGGATATCCTTGTTAATTTTCTATCTCGTTGATCTGTCTAATATTGACAGTGTAATGTTAAAGTCTCCCACTATTATTGT